>JAOWBL010069461.1:0-20014 GCA_028564865.1 Zenarchopterus dispar
GGAAAAGAAACATTACACAACAGAACAATGCACACATGTGTGACTGTCCAGACGGTTCCCTCTTTTCTTGCTGTCTTGGCTTCTTACTGTATGTACTTGTGACAAACTGTTTGTTTCTGAAACAATTCCACATGGATACATTGCAGATTTTACAACAAATGTGGACTTCCTGATCTTTTGATACTTGGACACATCTAACAACTCTTTGGTTAGCCCTGTTTTGCTTCTTCACTGGCTGAGTTATCATCCCACACCTTTCTGTTGACTCTTGGAAGATATCAGTGATAAAGGGTTTCTGTGCATCTTTTGGTGAGAGAGTAGTGGGTGGCTCTGGTGCATCTCCTGACCCACTTCTTAGGATTGTGGCTAGGTGTTCTGCCCTGGGAGGTCGCTTGTTCCAGCAATAGCCCCTTATGAGTTCTATGTGATCTTGCTCAGTTGGATTTCCAGGTGGACGGAAAACGGCTCCACCTGGACAACAGTCTTTGTTCTCATTGTCTAGTTCAGACTCTGACTCCAATCTAACTGCCTGTCCTCTAGAACCAGCTGTATACCTTCTGTTGCATCATGTGGTGTGAGGAACCTATTCTCGGTAAAAGAAGGAATTTATTAAATTTATAACAATTTGGTAGAAAGCATTACATCCCAGTGGTAAGAATTTTATATTTCTCCTACCTGAAGAGTTTTTTAAAAAAAAATTTATTTATTTATTTTAAGCACAAACTTCTAACAGATCACAATATTACTGAAAATGAAAAACTGAACATGTAACAACTGGAAGGCTCTTGTTTGCAAAAAACATTTAGTAGTATGGCACTTGCCAAAAGAGGATTGTGCTCACAAATGGTGCTCAAACTTTTGCTTGGGGTCCTTTTTTTTTTTTTTTTTTTTTTTTTCTCCCCCATTTTTCTTTAAAACAATAAACCTCAAATAAAAAAAGCAGCCATGCTTTTAAAAATATAAAGACCAGTGTCACTTTTACACTCGGCTCATCTTTTCCTGGCCGAGTAGTAACGGATGGCTACACTTTTGTGTAATACTGTGACTGCAGGCTGTACATCCTTTTTAAACTTCTGTGATATGGATGTAATCTTTTGTCAAGGGTAGGCTTCCTAAGGTTAGGTTCACAGCTTTTCATCATCTATCCACTTTTTTATTTCTGCTCCTAAAAATAAATTTGTATATTTAAGAAAGTCCTGGTCATGTTAATCTAATGACTCTGTTACTGTTACGTTTTCTTGCTTTTGAAACCCTTTTGAGACTGAAAATGATCCACCTGTGAGACTGTAGAATCACTGTATCATGCTAATAAGCAATTACATCTGCAATCACCCATCCTAATTCACTTAAGAGAGTGAGGTCAACATAATTCATTTTCATTTTATGAAAGTAGGACTGGCATAAAATTAATGCCCTTTTTTTTTTTTTTAAATGAAGCAGAATTTTTAAGAAGCAGTCTTCCGTTCAGTGGGGTAGTTGGTTTCTTCATTACTGCTTTTAATTTAGTTTTAACTGAAGTTTCCTTTTTATAAAAGAAAAAACTAGCCTCACAGACGCCACATGTTTAACTAAAAAACTGTCCTTGTGTTGACATCAAGAGTATATTGTCCTTACTCAAACATCAATAAATTACAATTTGAATACAAACTTGGATCAGTACAGCAAGGATTTTTACTTTTTAGAGGAATACATAACTTTTCAGTTTGGATGAAAAAAATTTTCTGTGAAGTGCATCTCTTGTCGCCTAGCTCACCAAAAAAAAAAAAAGTTGTGGCTCAATCTCATCACCCTCCTTAAATCTATGACTACAACTTGTCAATGAGATGACGCTAAACTTGCAGATCTATATGCTATACTGAATTACCAAATTACTACAAAGTACTTCTACATTTAAGTATAGAATAGTGCTTTTGTCACCTGTACTAGTCATGTAGTGTTAAAACAAAATGAATGCATCGTCCCAAAAAAAAACAAAAAAAACAGTTGGTGTCTCTGGCCAAGATGTGCAAAGGAGGAAATGCTTTTAAAATTCTGGGGCGGGGGACGGGTATTTTAGCTAAACCATCCTAAATTGCTTACTGAATTTTTTTTGTTTTGTTTTTTTTGTTTTTTTTTCCCCCAAAAAAACAAAAGCCAGCACATGTACTTGAAGTGGCCATGAGCCCTCCACAGTTGTCATTTTCCACACTGTACAAATTCTATATATTTTCCCATCTGCATTTGCAGATAAACGGGGAATCCAATCCACAGGCTTTGTTGTTTAAGCCCAGAGTTCAATTCTAGCTGATGGATTCTGAGGTGATTTTTCTTTGCAACCTGTGCTTTCAACATTAACAACAGACTGTGAACCGGTAACCCTGGACATGGAGTAAATTGCATTAGATGCTATCATCAATCTCTATCCGTTGGCAACATGTCTTATAGACTTACTAGAGCCAAGGAGTTGTAGTTTGCTGGATTGTGTTGTATCTCAGTTGCACAGGTTTCGTCAGAAAGCCTTCCTGACGGATCTTCTGTGCACTTGGACTTTTTAAAGTTATCCAGAACACAACTGTGGGGGAAGGTATACACTGAAATGTATCAATCCAATTACCGTTGAAGATTGACTCTTGGCTTGAACTTGAGTTTGAAGTTAGTGATTTAAAAAAATGAATAGTTTAACAAGTAAAATCAATTTTGGCACACATTAATTTTTCCACACAAAATTAAACATGATCCATGAGTCATCTATGCCATCAGGTTGGTGTGTGTGTGTTAAAATAAAGTCATCATTACTAGTTTATTTGCTTTTAATTCACACACCATTTGTCATGGCCTACTTCAATCTGTGTTACATTTAAACTTGAGGCTTATTCATGTTGAATGATTTCCTTTTGTTTTTAAGAAGAGTCATGCCTACTTTAAGTTTAATATCTGCCTGATAACTGAAGGTTCCACCTACTACTCTACTTGTGGAAACTTTGGTCTCAGACATGATTTTGGTTCCTAAAGTGTTCTGTTGGGGTAAAGCCAACCAAAAGAAGCTGATTGGTCAAATATGCTCTTTCCTGATCATTAGAACTCTTGATTCAGTTGCATATTTATGTGCAAGATGCATCATTCATTTATCCAATCTTCACTTCCTTTCATTTAGAATTTTTAAAATTCTTGCATCTAAAACAAAGTCTGTACAAAGTGGGTAAAACCCATTTGTTAATCAGATATCCTCACTTGTCGATATACAAGTTAAGCAATGGCCAATAACGGACATCTAATTTACGCCAGTTTGATAATTTGATGCTAATCTGATATTGAATATTGCAGGAAAAGTAGTGTGTGTGTGTTAGAGAGAGAGAAATGGCATAATTCTTTTTAATCAGTCTGACTTCAAGTCCTTCACTGAGCCAAGTGACAGCCCATAAACTCACTAATAATCTTGTGCTTGTTGCCAGTCTTTTTTTTTTTTTTTTTTTTTTTGAGGATTGTTCTTGTTTAATCACTCCTGATCCAAGCACTTCCCTTGATACAACCTATTGCTCCATTTTACTTGGGGTGGGTGGCTTGGCGTGTGTGTATACATGAAAACTCTGATAATGAATTTGATTGGATTATAAATGGATTAGTGAAATATTTAGTCCCAAAATTCCTATATTCAAAACTAAAGTGGACTGTAATTGAATTTGATGCCTTGAGATGATCTGTGCTTTTGGTGGTAAAATATGTGATTAAGTTGGGTGAAGTTGAGTCATCACCTAGTTGAACTAACTGGAACCTTGATTTTTAATTTTCACTGTATTGCACTATGTACACTGGTAATGTTTTTCTATTAATTTTGATGTCAAGTGATTATTTGGTTATTGATTATTTGATTATTTAATCACATCCTCGTCAGTAATTTTTAGAATGGCTCAAATTGTGTCGGATTTAGTACCACATATGAAAGCGACCCAGGTCCAATGCGAAATTGTATTTTGTATGGTCTAAGCTGTTCAGATAGTAAAGAGAAAATTGTAGATGGGTTAAAAAAATTTAGGTTGCATTTGCCTCTATCAACTTACCCTGAGAGACATATCCAGAGACTTGGAGCTGTGCAGTGAGCTACAATGTATTTGATTTGGTAAACCCCAATTTGCCCCATTACTTGGACACACAGTGGCCCATGATGAATATGACCACTGTGAAGACGGCATGTTTTTGTCAAATGTGTTGCGTTCTTTTACATTAAATTCTCTGAAGATTGATGTGCAGCCCTCCTGAAGTAATATCTAAGAATATGAAAGAACATCTACTTTCATTGGCCCCTTTTACATTTAATGTGTTCAACACCTGCACATAGTGCATCTCCAGGCCCTTTTTTTTTTTTTTTTTTTTTTAAATTCACTGACATGCACCTGATTCTTGAGCTACCCCTTCCAATAACTCTGAAGGCTTCTGAGACACAAGATAAAGCAATAATTTTAAAAATCTTGTGCAGATGTACAGTTTTTTTTTGTTTTTTTTAACCTTCAGAGTGGTAGGGATGTTTAGTTGAGGCAAACTGCCACAAAAATCCATTTCAGAAACAGGATTCTCAAACACTGAATATGTATAACAATTGATGAGAACAATGACGACAATAGGCCAATAACATTCTTGTAAAAAAGACAAAGATTTCTGTATTTGCCTTAAATGTGCATAGAGAAATCAAACTGTTACATTAACTACTTGGTTAAATTAGGATTGTGTGTGTGTGTGTGTGAAGGACCCAATTGTTAGAGGCTTATTCAAACATGTTTAAGGGTTTACCTATCCAGGAATGTGCAGGATTGATCACTTAGTATTGATGTCAGCTTTTATTGTGGAGACTGTCTTATACTTTGACTCACTTATAAGCCTGCTGTTTTGTGCCAGCATGCTGTGATATGAGCTGTGAGCCAGAGTTTAGATGTTCAAGCGACTGTGTGAATATCACCAAGGCTGTCCTCATGCTCGCGCTCGGTGAAATGAGGCTCAGTTCAGGAGCTTGTACCTGCTCCACACTGTTACCCTGACAGAATCAATATCCAATTCAGACTACCCTGGCATTTGCAATCACCACCTTACAGAGTGAATCACTTGTCCTTAAAATCTGTCGCACCTCCACAAGCTTCGTCTCTATCTGCCTGGCCTAATGGTATGCCTTTAAGGCAACTCCTACTCATGCCAACATTGCCATCTTCACTATCATCACCTAGTAACGGTCAAATATACTAAGTTTCATGTTATCTATTGGACTGCAGATCTTGCTGTTTTACATGAACTAATATTGGAAAGATGCACTTTCTTCCATACATCTTTTGAGCTGTACATATTTTTATTCAAGGCCAATGGTGATCCAGGTCTTAGATTGACGACCCATCCAGGGTGTACCCCTGCTTTTCACACTATCACAAGGCCTCATAAAGAACCCAACACACTCGTACTCACTCCTATGAGACGTTTAGACCAATTAACGTGATATGCATGTTATATGAGGGAGGAAGCTAGGAAAACTGAGAACGTATCCAAGCACAGGAAGAACATGCACATGGGGTGGGATCAAGGATACAAAAATTTAAATTGTATAACTCCAGAATTCTGACCAAAATTCTTTTTCCCCCCACAAATTAATATTCAAAGCTAAATGTCTCGAACCGCGCATCTATGCAGAAGCAGTTTAGGGATATGAGGAATTGGAGTTCTTGGGCCCACTTCTACTATTATAGAAAATGTCATAAATGCTGTGAAGCGATAAAGCATCCCTTAATTGAAAAGAGATGATTTGTACCCCTCCCCCACCCAATAAAGGAAAAAAAAAAAACCCCTCATTCTTGCATCAGCTTCACATTTAAATGCCTTTTTATAATTTATTGCAAACTCATAAACCCGTTGGTATCTGGAGATCTGATTTTTTTATGTTTTCCCCCAGCCAATCTGTGTATCAGCATGGCACAGAGTTTTATTTTTGGTAAATAAAGATACAAGACACAACTGCATTGTGTACTGCGAGCCGAGGGAGTGGTGATGTACCCAAGTCATCCTTGAAAGTGAAGTGAGTTAATTTTTTTTTTTTCCCCTCCCCACTCACAGCAGTGAACACTTCTTTGCCAGGAAAAACTACTCCTGGCAAAGCTCTCTAGCAGTTTAACAGTGTCTTGTAACTGTATTGTAATTATAACCACATATTGAGACCACCTTCTTCCCTCCTCATCTACTCTATGCTCTGCCTGGAGGAACTTGCTTTATTACTGCTGTGCTGTTTGGATCTTTTTTTTTTTTTTTAAAGTTTCTTGAAATCAGTTAATTGCTCATTTAACTACATATCTCTTAATCTGGTTCATTGTCATCTTTGGAGAGGCAAAACGTGTTTTTTGGTTTTGCAAGACTGTTTTATTGCACTTGGAAATGCCCAGCAGAAGTTGAGTGTAAATGGTGCTCCTTAAGTCCCAACCTCACTTGCAAAGTTTATACGTCTTGGTAACTCCTAAATACCAAAGTAGTTGTTCTCTTCAAAATATTTTGGTCTTTTACATTTAGGACAACTTGCCTGCTTTAGTGGGGTCAATAAACGCTGTGCAGTGCAATTTGACATGTGAAATTGTAACTTTTTAAAGGATACTGTCATCTTGGCATGATGGCTGATTGTCACTGACGTTGTTTAGCAGCATTATCATGAAAAGTGCATTTGGTGCAGGGTTTTAAAATTAGAATCCACTGCAAACTTTGAGTCACCATATGCAATGATGGTGTCTCCATGTTTAATAAATGCAATAAAAGACACCAAGAAGTGACACATTCTGGTGTTACCTGAAGTAAGAACTGTGAAAAGGGGCAGAAAGGTTCACTTTGACCTGCTGTGAATGTGCAGTGCTGGATGAAGTGACATCAGTGCCAGAAGAGGGAGACAAAGTGCCACCCATATCTTAACTCTATAGACATCCAAACACTTCCAGTGTGCAAAAAATACTTGGATTAAATGCCAAGACTTTTTTTTTAAATGATGAAATTACTCATTTGTTAAATGATTTTTCATAAACTCATCTGAGATGTTGATGAACATACATGAAACTAGTACCTGCTAAGGACTGCATGAATGCATTTATTAGCATACCATCTCTATATTAAAATCTCAGTATCTGCATGCTGTGGGACACTGAGATTTCTCGAGTCATTTTAAAGATCAATATCATAGTTGATCTTGGATCTTTCTCATAGAAACAAGCAGGCAACCATAGTACATGCACTGCTTGTACTATTTGCACTGTATGGGGAGGTGGTTGCAATTGCAAGACAATATGCAAGTTTTGCATCAGCCCTGCCATGTCTGGCCAGCAAAACTTAACTTTTTAATTGAAGTTTCTTTGGTCTTCAAATGAAGCAAGGGAATGGAAAATGGACCAGGGATAATAAATTTATCACTAGAGTATCAGTTTTGTTTTCCCCAGCAATTTCTTTCTCAGGAAAGTCCTTGCTTTTGTTTTGTGTGACACGTTGCTGTAAAAGTTTTTTTTTTTCCTCCTCCTCTCCCCCATACATAAACTATATTGAGATTTAGGAATGTGTTCTTTTGCTGCCTTTACATTTGTGCTACAAAAGAGGACTGAATGTATAACTGTATGAATGCTCTCACTGCTTGATTCTTGCCCTTACCCTTTTGAAACATTGACAGAGCTTTTGAAATGACTCAAAACCACAATCATTTTCAAAGACTGAACTTCTGCATTTATTTTTCATCCTAATATAGTTTGTTTTTCCCCTCTAAATTGCCATCAGCACATCGAAAAGTCAAAGTGCTAAGATTATAACTTAATCGAAAAAAGCTTTCCCCCCCAAAAAAACAAAGTATCCAGCATAAGCTGAGCCGAGTATAAATGGCCACCTACCTTCCTCAGTCTTCAACAATATCACTGTCTTTAATCAGGTGTTACTGATCTTTTCAAGTGCTTTTGAACAGTCAATGCTGTCAGGGATTAAATTCAGACTTTTCACATGGCATGGTGAACCCCCCACCCATATAGAAGTATATCCATATGCACACAAGCAGCGGTGGCAAGGATACAAACATGTACAAATGATGTCTAACTGGTATCATTTGACAGATCACATGACAAGGTCCAATCTTCTCAGACCACCACCACCTACAAATGTGGTCTAAAACAAATTCTGGGACTTTGTTTTGGCATGCCTTTTTCATGAGGTAAAAAGATTGAAATACATTTAAATGACAGACATTTTGTGAGAAATGGTATCCTAACATGCAATGCCATCAGTAAAGGTCAGTGTCTTCTCTTACAGTCAGATTGTAATCTGAGTTTTTGTCAGTGGGTATTTTTACAATGTGAGGTGAGTTGAACATTGACAGTTTATGAAGCAGAATCAATTTAAAGACGACATATAATCTCTTCCCCTTGGGCTTCCCTTCAAAAGTTTTTCCTTCCCTCACTGAGTGATAAAAGGGGTAAAATGCGTACTACACTACCAATAAAGTATAATTCTTGGCTTGGTACATTGACTGTAGAAACAAAAAAATTCTGAGAAGCTAATTGCGGCTGATGGAAGGGAACCCTGCAACAAATATGCAACCATACGTGCATGTGGAGGTTTTCTGTTCCAACCTACTTGCTTTTGTCAATCAGCTTTTCTTTTTCTCCTACTTCTCAGTTTGTGGTGGATTGACTTGCTGGGAAGCATTTTGTGCACTTAAATGCCAACTGTGTCCATATGTGTGAGTGTGGCTGAAAACATCTGTTCATCAATCCATTATTTGCTAACTTATGCAACTTATTCCAGCTCTGATAGGTGTATAACAAGACTATTTTGATTCATAGGCAGGTTGATCTGTGAATCCAAATGAACATTCGTGATTTTGGACTGTAAGAAGGAAGCTAGATATGGCTGCAGAAAGGTTGGCTAACCTTTTATTTGAACTGGAAACCTTCTGGCAGTGAGCTAGTTGTTCCCTCCATGATGCAACACCACACTGAGTATCTATTACATTTCTTCTTTTTGACATTTGACAGTCCTATGGAGAACAGTGCACTCATTTGCCTGAGGGACACTGTTTTGACGTGCTGCACATGTGGGCACCATGTGTTTTTCCCCATTAATTATTTGAAAGTGGTGGTTCTGTTATATTCATCTCTGTTATAAGTCTTTCTCTGCATTTACCAAGTCTTCCTCCATATAAAGACTGAGGAAAAGGCTGCACCAGAACATTTTGGAAAGAATGATGGCCTGTGGGGAAACGCCAACCGCGATTGGCAGAACAATTGTATCAGTTGGCAACCAAGAGATTTTTTTTTTTTTTTTTTGGGCATGTTTTTGGCAAGTACTGTTATCTTTCAGAAGTGCTATGTTTTCCCATATGCATGCTTTGAAATACACATACTTCAGAGGAAATGAGAAGATTCAGTGGTTTTACAAATTACAGTGAGATTAAATGCCTACATGCAGCATATTTTAATTTTCTTTACCATCTTTAAAAATCCATTCTGATCACATCAGGAGGCTACCCCATATCAGACTTGTCTATACCACCCTGCAAGGCCATGCAGAGACTGTAGACTGAGCTAGATAAGACTGTATGAATAATGTCACAGTCCAGGAAGAAAATGCTTCTACGTTGTACAGCTTCCAGAGTTATTTTTATTTTTTTGGTGGTGGGTTTTTGTTTTTAATTTTTCTTTTTTGCATTCCTTTTGTTTCAAGTTCAATTAATCCTGTTCTCAAGTCAAACTTTATCCACCTGCTCTCATAATTGTGAAAAGCAGCAGTCATCTCACAGCAGCAAAGAGCCAAATCACAATATTTGAATAAGACTGCAGTTCAGAAGAGATGCTAGGCTTATATTTAACACAGTAGTTTTTACCCCAATTTTATAAGATCTTACTTGGAGCATTATTTATCTATAGTTTAATTTTCAAGCAATGTCACACAGAACATGAAACATTTGTTGGCTGAATTTCCAAAATGACTTACCATGTAGGTAAATCGTTGTAGGCAAGACTTTTAAGGACTGCGTACCATAAGTGAGTCACTAATCTCTTATTTAATTGCACTGGTGAATTTTGAGTGTCATTTTTGCCTTGGCACTTGAGCACTGAATGAAACAAGGAAAGTTTATGTAGGGTATGTTCCCCTTTTGGATTTGTGGACCTCAGATGTTTGAAATTGAGACCATTGTCATGTAGCTTCATTGTCAAAGAACAGAAACTGATGAATATTTCATTCCTCCTGCCTACCAAACCTCTCCTTCCTGCATACAAATGTTGTCTGCTTTCAAACACTGTTTTGGCCTACAGTCCATCTGGTTAAGAGTTTTTATTTTTCACAAGAACTAGTTGATTAAGTTGCATTTCCCCAGTTGTGTGAAATGTCTGTTTTATTTACAAGATGATCTTTGGATTACCGTAATTAAACACAATTTAATTTTTGAGATTTCTCCCTGCAGATCAAATACTGTAAATGTTGACAGACCTCTATTGTAAGATTAAATTATTAAAGTTTATTGATCAAACTGAATCTGTTTCAAAAAAGGATTTGCATAAATATTATTGATGCAGCGCTGTGTAAACTTGAGTTTGAGTTGTTTTTCTTTTTTGGCAAACTTATTAGCATTATTTAATCTGCAAATAAAACTGCTAAAGCACTCCTTACCACTTTGGCATTGATGCCAGCCGTAAGACTTTGTGAGACTGATCCTGCAATCTTGGCAGCCCTTTCCTAATAATGGTATGGTGTGTTTTTGTGTGGATGTTTGTTTATTTGTTTGTTTATTTATAAAACACTCCTCCCCCCTCTTTCCATGTGAAAATAACTGGTTGAAACTGGTAATTTAATGTGCAGCCATCCACTTTACTGGGTTTAAAACTGTAAGTTGGATCATGGCTTCTTGGTGTATTGCTGTTAAATTTTTTTTTTTTTTTTTTTTTCTTTAACATGGTCATAAGTTATGCACTGTTTCTGTCTGTCAAGTTCTCCCCCCTTCACAAAGAAATTCTGTTTTTCTTGGAGATCTCTTGTTAGATTTGCAAGGAAACCACATTTCAGAGGTGGTGCTGATGGTTTCATGTGCATTTTGTCAATTTAAAACTGCATAAATATTCTCATAAACTCACACAGTCCCTTGACACAATTGTTATATCACATGCTTGATCGTGCCATTTATCACCTTGATGTACATCGGCCTGATAATTCACCTTAGATATTCCTCTAACATCAAGATGGAGAAGCAGTGCATGTACCACTAACAGAGGAAAGATGCAAGGCATTTAGTTGGGCTTTAAGTAAGGGGGTTGTTTTTGTTTTTTTTTGGGGGGGGTGGGGGGGGGGTTGTCCCCCCCTCCCCCAAGTTAAGAGATGTTGTGTTTTTGAAGGAATATTTAATTATTTTTAGGAAGTGTCATCTAATTCCCCCAGTCTGCTGTACTTGCTCTTGGCAAGGTTGTCTCTTGAGTCAACTACACACAACATTATGGCACCATTAAACATCAACAATGATGAAACTAGCACACAGAGCCACAGTGGATACCATGGCAAAGACTCAAAATAATGACTTAAGAGGAAATTGGTAGGAGTAACTTTTCAAACGAGAGTAAATCTTGAACACCATTGTTGTCCCTCTGAGCTAAAAGTTCATACATTCCTTTGTGCTGCTTTTAACAAAATCCAACATAACATGGAAACATTACATTTTTCAATATTTTTAAATATTAATTCCCCTGTTTCCTCTGTAACCTGTCCAATCACCATCCCACCTGGTTATGGTTTGGCTCCAGCGCATCCCTTGACCCGAACGGGATGAAAGATGGATGGATGGATAGTGCACGGGATCAGTTGTCATAAAACGTCTGTGCTACACAAACGGGACAGCATAGGGCGAGTTCAGAGTCCCTGCTCTTCACCACCATGCACCTGCCTTATTCCCCTGAGTCCCCTCTGGCATTGCAAGGTATGAGAACAGCTCTTCTCAAGCCTTTTGGCCTTATTCAGAAATTGCTTCAAATCCGCAAACAGACTGGAGAAACTGAAGCATGAAAGGATTTTACAAGAGATTTGTTGTCATTACAAATTTTTTTTTTTTTTGGTCTCAACTATGCCCTCTGGCTCTGAGCTATGGTCCATGTGCATCCTTTTTCTAATTTGTATTGCATAGGTTCACACTTAACTCGCCAACCAGCACTGACTCAGTTGGTGTGTGTGTGTTTCATTTTTTTTCTCCTTTCCCCTCCTCCCCCTGTTTTCTGGCCATATGGGCTTGAACAACAGCAAAGAATTAAAAAAAAACTTGAGTCTAAACATTATATAGGCAAACCATCTTGATAGAAAAATTGCTCAATTATTATCCATCTAATGTCTACTTCTATTCAAAACTTATATTCCAATCAAACTTGGTTCCTAACTTTGGAAGCAAGCAACATTTTGTGAATCCACCCAGAGGCATGCTAAAACTGTTGGGACACTAAATACTAAGTTTAGGTTTACATCTTTACCAAGCTACGTGACACAAAATGTCTTCAATACAGCTTTGTATGTATTTTGTCAAATGACTTTTTGAAGAAAAATTTCTAGTAATGCTTCTTGTTGGAATTTTATAATGCCGGAAAACACATTTTCAGGAAATGTGGAGTACTTCATCTAAAAGTTCTTTTTTTTTTAAATTGAATTGGCCACTCTGTTTATCAAGTTGAACATCGTTACATTTAGAAACTTTCATCCAAATCAACTTGCAACAGAGGACAGCAATCAAGACACAGTAAGCACTGCAAACTAAAAGATATGTGCAGTTAGGAGGGCATTCAGGTGTGGGTAAAGAAGTTGGAGAGAGAAGCGGTTGGAACAGAGAGGAACTTTACTTTTCTGGGATGTAGAGGACAGCGCTGCTCCAATAAAACTTGCAGGTATGGCAAGTTTTATGTCTTATGATGCAACAATCAAATATAATAAATTGACACCCCTCAACTTTTTAATAGTATGCATGAAGGAAAACCTACCATGTTAAAAGATAAAGGGGCACAAACACACAATCTGAGATTGTCATAAATTTCAGCTGTAAACTGTAAGACGACAAGCTTGTTATATGGCTTCTCCAGTGATCAAGTTCTGGCCTCTGCCCAGCTTTGTGTTTCGAATTTCTGGTTTTGGAACAGTCTTTTACATACTTCCTGTTCATTGAATTCTATGTTTGGGGTACCGGCTCTTTTAATAAAATCACTAAAACAGTTGGGTAAATTATGCTCAAACTTCAAGGGGCACTGATTCGACCCTTCAGGCTTGAATTTTAATAACAAAGCTTTTGATGGCAAAGAATTAGTGTTCAGAAAGTCCTTTTGAAACAAAAAAGGAATGTGTGAAACTTTCAAGGGAGGAAAAAGGATACAAAAGGAATTGTATTATGGGTTTCCTCCCTTTTTGTTTACCTTCAAATTACTACATTACGAAAACTTCATTCTGATGTATGTGGCCCTGTTGTATAACATTTCATCCAGGAATTACCACATGAAATGTGCATTGAACTTAATAAAATGGCTATAGTGTATAATTTAGTGGTTCAAATTAAGAATGAAAGTCTGAGTCATGAGTATTTTTTAAAAAAATAAACAAATGCACAACTGCATTTAAAAGAACTTTCCTAATGCTACAAAAGTGCTTAAACTACATATATTCTCTTCATCTTTTCAATAAGAGGAATTTAGGGTGCCTCTTCTATCATTCAAACCTTAATGAGCGCATGAGTGCTGATCCTTTTTATTTTCGGCATGGATGCTTGGGGTCTCTTGCATTGCTAGAAACTTTGCATACCTATGCTGCACTATGATGCTGTGTCTAACCATGCGAATGGAAAGCGCAGCTACTTTGCATGGAGCAATTCTAAGTCAATTTCCCCAACTTCCTGAAGCGGAAAATGAGCAGAGCACAGATGAGATGCAAAAATGCATTGTCGACTGTGTAGTATATCTGCTTTATAACAGCATACAGTGAAAACCCTGTAGACTATCGGCAGGGAACCAACTAACTTGATTCACATTGCACAAATATTCTCCCATGATCCCCATGGTAATGTGTTCAGCTTATTCAACCATTTCTAGCTCAGGTTCAGATTTTAAGGGTGTTTTGTCTTTACATTAGACCTTTAGCATGCACACTCTTTGAGAGCACGAGAGAGCGAGTGTAAGACAAACACATTTCTATTCTGGATATGTGGATTTAGTGAAGCCAGGTTAAATACTTTTGAGGCAGCATTAAGGACAGATTATTGGAGGCGGTTAATACCAGCACATGACTAGAATGACTTGTTGATCAAATCACACTGATATTTAAATCCTGATTTATACTAGAGAAATGTAAAAAAATTACCTATTCAAATGGCTGCCAAAAAACAAATTTTATTTTTTACTTTATCTGGGCTGTCTTTTAAACTATCACTGGCAGAAGAACAAAATGGCAAAATTATTAGTTGGATTGGCTTGAAGTCTTTAATGATTCCCTGCTGCTATTTTTTTTCTCCCCCCTCATGACACATGCCACTACCAGCAGGTTTCCATTTTTCCAACTGTACTTATACTTTCATTGCAATCCAAAAACAAACATTTAAACATTCCCCCAGGAAGTTAACTGTTTATTTACTTGCCTACTATTCATTTAGCACTGCTGTCATGCCAGTGTTTTGTTATTCATAACTTTGGTTAATGACCAAATACCTCCAGGATAAATAAGTTTCTTTTGCATTTAACATCAATTGCAAGGTGTAAGTGAGTATACCTGTAAATCTGCAGCATGGTGCTGTCTTGGGGGGCTTCATCACAAAGCGCTGCTGTGCCAAAGTCGAATCTTGCAGCACTTTTTATGGCTGCAACTTGTAACACTTGTGGATTATGAACTATAGTTTGGAGTTGAGCTTGAATACTCTAGTCCCCCCACCCCCAATGATGCATCCCTGACATCACACAACTATCACTTAGAAGAAAAATTTCTTTAACTGTAGCAAAACCAAAGAAGGGGAAAAAACCCTGATGCAAATGTGTATGAGCTTGACTAGATCTACTAATTTACAATCCTACATCTTTTTGAATGAGGCATAACTTTCTCCCAAGGCCTGTAAAAGTGTTTTGTATCCTGTTTGTAATCATGTCTAATGATAAAATACAGTGTGTATTGCAATATATCTAAGAAAAATGCTGGTTTAAAATCAAAACTGATCAACAGTCCTGACTTCACTTCATGAATGGTTATAACTAATTTTGAAAAGTCTGAAAAAAGACTAAGCATCATACAAACCTCCCTATCTCTATTTTATTAGGCCTGGCACTCTACAGTAATTGCAGAACATCTGAAATGAGATGGTTCTGTTGGCCATGCAGGAGAGCAAAATAATTGAGAATTCAGATTTTGTGCTGGAATTTAGTGCTCATTCCAGCCTCTGCTGGTGCTGGGACCTGTGCCAGAGAGACTTGTGGTGTAATAGTGCTCTTGTCTTTCAAATTTTATCACTCTGTAGAGCTGCCATCTGGTCAGGCCCAGAGCTTCAGAGAGACTGATTTCAAAATAGAAGTGGTAATAGATAAGGTCAGAGTCTCGATAAAAGCATCTGTGAAATTACTGGCACGCTCTTGGCATTGTACCATGGCATGACGGCAGATTTTAATACAGGAGACTTTTTTTTTTTTTTTTTTTTTTTTTTTTTTAAATTAACATACAAGTAGTGTGCTATGGTCACAAATGAGGGTATTCATTTTTAAAGCTGGTGGTAATGACCTTAATGTATTGATACCCCAAGATCACCTGTTCCATGTCCTTCATGTGTGAAATAATTGAAAGGAACACTGTGAAATTAGCTCTTAAAGCAGATTTGATTTGGGCCAGAGATGGAGCAGTAAGGCCACAAATGGCTGAAGATAAATTTGCTGATGCACATTTTCCTTCATTGCAGTCCTCCTGATTGCCCTGCTGTTGTATGTTTTGTGTGACTGATTTGCGGGAACTTCATCAACAGCTCAGTCATTCAAAAGTGGATCTATCCTGACCTCTTCACAAGACGGTGTGCTGAAGCTTGAAAACTCTGATCTATGGCGCTGCAGCAGGAATTGACCCTCATCGGATAAACTGTTCCAAATTGCCTCGCTGATATATAGCTGGCCCTTGTTACCGCTCTCCCTCCTGTCAATTTTCCCCATTCCCCTCAAGGTCAGCGCTCTGTGCTGTTGGACAAAGTAACTGAAAGGCTCTCCTGTTACTGCTGGGGTGCCTTACTGGCTCCCCTGCAGCTCTCAAGTCTCTCCCCTTATTACCTGCGCTCCAATCATATCTCATGCACATGAATGACCACAACTGTCTTCTTGGACCACCACGGGAGTTATCTAGGGCATATTCCACTCAAGTATACATTGTATTATTTCTTACAAGATGAGGTATTTGGTACTGTAAGTGAATATTTGTTTGTGTATTCGCTACAACCTCCCTGTTATGTATCCTTCTGTAACAGTGTAAGGCTGCTCTTATCATAGTTACTTCAAAGACAATGTTCACTTAATTACAAAGAATCCTTGTTTTTAAAAATAAAAATGGTAATTTGAGTATATATTTAAAAAGTCCATACATCAAAAGAGCTATTTTCCAACATAAAAGTATGAAAGTAAATCTTCTTATAGCTTTTCAGGCCTTAACACTGGAGTCGAGCATGATGTAGCACACAAGGGGGGGAAAAAAAGGAAAGGAGACTCTAAAGGTCATGAATACTAGTAACATTTGTAATTTCTTTGCATATTTTATCCTAAATTCTGATGAGAAATGAGAATTCATTGACTGGTCAGTGGGAAACATGGATAAGATCGTAGCCAAAAGTTTAAAAACTGGGACAGTTTTTCAGAATAACACATCTGAGATTATGCCATCTGTTGTTCACAAGAGCCGAAGTCCTTCCTCTTTAGTCTTGCTGCTCTTCTTTCCATCTCTGTCACTTTGTGTTTTTCTGAAAGCGTGTGCAGAGAAACGCAGTCCAGAATATGTTCCTGCACCCACTGCTTAGTATAAAACTCTGGACTGAATTGCAAATGGTTCTGCCTTTGTCAACCCTTTATTTTTTTTTTCTTTTTCATTATGTGCCCATGATCTCATTCTTGATCCATTTGAGAGAAGAAATGCTTTAAAGTTCCTCCATGTTCATCATTTAACTCCTCCACTACATCCTCTACATCTCCTCTTTTAAATTTGTCTGGATTGGGGGTGTTCTTGGCATTACTTTAAGTTTTCAAAAGCCAATCAGCTGCTCTTATATGTAAACAACTCTCCTGTTGTCATGGCTACTACTCACAGCACATATAGAAAAGTGCCAGAATTATCAGCAGAAATCCTTTCAGCAGCGCATCTAAATTGGCATAGAGTAGTGTTTCCAAAATCAGTGTTTTAACATCTAAAAATCTTTGGACAAGCTCAAGACGCTGTAAAGACTCATGACCAGAGCTACTGTAATGGGATGCCACGACTGCAGTGAAGTGAAAATGCACGGCCATGTTGACCACACTAAAGTATTAAAATTGTTTTGGAAACATTGCACTGTAGGTGTCCTTTTACACCCTGACCTTACAGATCTGATATGTTGCTTTTTAAAGAGAGGTCTGTGTGCCAAATGCAATTTTCAGGGGACGCTGTGGTGGATTATCATATTTGACATATCAGTTTGGCAAAGGTTTTACATCAGATGCCCTTTATGGCATCTGACGTGCTGTTCCCATTTATCTGGGCTTGGGACCAAAACTGTAAGACGACAAGCTTGTGATTCCTTAGGGGCTCTGTTTTGAAATGGGGTGCTGACTGTCCTGCACATGGATGCTTGACCACACAATAGGGGGCCAACAATCGTGCAATAAGCCAAACCATAGAGGGTTTGAAAATAATGCAACTGGACTATTTTTAGTCCATGAACGTGTTTCACCTTTCGTTCAAAAGGCCTTTCCTGTTCTTAAATGAACTGGAAGGAAGACAGTCTTTCTTTATGTGGACATGGTACAGATTAACTCATGAGTCATGGTAGCGCATATATTTCTATCTACCGTACATTACTCCGCCCAAGCAGTGTGGATTTTATTTATTTATTTATTTTTTCCTCCCAGTGGCTGCAAAATCGTCCAAAAAGCTAATGACTCCATTTAAGTTGTCTGTGGGGTGTTTGAGCGTTACTGTGAACTAAGAAAAGGCCAAGTTCAACTGATTTCATCAAAATAGGATAAGTTAAAAATGGTGAGGAAAACTTGGGTGAAAATGCAATAGCTTCTCTAGTCAATGTTGTTTAAAAGCCTTGCTGAGTGCCATTTGATTTTTACAGTTTATCTTGGGCTGAACTTCCTTGAACATCTGCTACTGGAAAGAATTGCAAGTGGCTTAAATGTTGTGAATAATATATGTAACAGAATGATGGACTGAAACTGCTTTAAAGAAGGCCATTGAACCGTTCCTGTTTATCATGTCCTATGTAAAATCTTAGATTAGGAGTTGGCAATCTTTTTCACATGCCTGTATAACAAATATTTGACTTAAGTTTGTGGAGTGTCAAAATGTAGAATTGTGTGCATTCATATAAAAATTTATTTTCCCTTTTTAATAGTAATTCTGAAAGTACAGCACCAAACTCTGCACTTCCCACAAAAAATACTGTATGTGGTGCTGAACTTTTCATAGTGAATTTAGTATATTTTTATGCAGATAAGTGTGGCAAATCTAAGAAGTTCCTTCACTCTTAAAATAGAAGTGGATGTAGTCAGAGGTGAATGCAAGTTCAAATCTTGCAGGCTGCACATGGATCATCATGAAATTTTTTTCATTAGTTTTTAATCACAATTTGAATCACCAAAGGATGGATTTTTACTCCTCTTCACTCTTTGTGAAACTGTGCTACAAAATCTTTTTTTTCCACTTCATTCTAATAATTAACTACAGTAAAATACCTTTTATTTCAGGCTTAACTTGAGAATGAAAAGTAATCTGGACATGTGCAGTTTCACCCTGCGTGTGTGTGTGTGTACAGTTTTGTGTGCTGAATTTGTGGCAGTTTCAAAGAATCGGGAAACAACTCAATGCAGAACGTTCCATGAAACCACAACTTGATAGGTCTATAAAACATATAATGCATATTGGATTGAATTAATCAAATCGGAAACAATGAGCAATTGAGATGCTGATGCTTTTTGTGAGTGAGCTTTTTGTATGAAAGTGGATGCCATTGTAAGAACATTAACACATTATTTCTTGGATAATAAGCTATTGCTTTCAGGTGATTCAGACAATGGTGTCAAGTCTGCAATACTGTTAAAAGAACTGCAGCATGAAAAGAACAGGAAACAAAACTCAAAGGAGACTTTGTTGCCCTCTCTCACTCTTTCAGTCTGCATGATGGGCCATCTGTTGCAGGGGTCCCGGCATCACTTCCTAAAATACAGCCTCAACAAACAATGCGACCCCTGCGGTGACGGAACATGCCCCACCATAGATACTGTTTACACAGGGACCTACTCCACTGAGTCTTTGTGTGTTATATCTCCACCACATAGGAAAATAGACATGTTGAAGAACTTTGATTTTTCTTGCCTTGGTTTTTCATGTTAGTGTGTACATTGTATGGGGTGTGTTTTATGACAGACTAGTGTTTTTTTTTTTGTTTGTTTGTTTTTTAAATTTATTTTCTTAAGTTTTGATGACTTTGTAAAGATCCCTTCAGAATAACTGGGTCAGTGGGGCTCCAGGAAATCTGTTATAGGTCAGAATGGATAAGGAACAAAGAACATTAAAGGTAATATAACAATAGAACACATGAAAGATAACTTAAAATATAGCTGAAAATAAAAATAAACAAATGTATGGTCTATGCTGCTGCTTCTGGTATGCTCCTGAAGTATGTCTATGTGCAATTGTCCAATGAATCTACCTTTTTAAGTTTTAGATTTATTTTTTTTTATTAATGTGTATTTCCAATGCATATTCTAGCATTTATTTATATATATATATATATATATATATATATATATATATATATATATATTTTTTTTTT
>JAOWBL010069462.1:0-20002 GCA_028564865.1 Zenarchopterus dispar
GAGTGAAATGCATGGCGTTGTGTGTCCAATGTAAAGAAGACAGCCGTCTGACTGTGAGATGGCCAGTCATCTGACTTTTGCTGGTTTGATGTAAGTTTGATCATCTGTGTTTGTCCACCAGGACCCGCTGGGTCAGCACTTTGGTGCAGATGACAAAACTGCATTCCTGTCTGGAGCATACCAGTAAGATTATGGATGTGGAAAGCCTTAGAGGATGCTTGAAACTGAAGACTGGGAGTGAATTATTTATTTTTTAGCGAGAAATTGTTTAAGTGATTATTTTAGTACTCTGATACATGTCTCATCCCCATGACTACTACTTATGCCTGAGTATGGTGGCTGAATGGATTAAAGAAATTGACTCAACCTTCCCTTGTTCAAGGTATGCTGCTTTTTCAGAAAGTCTGGATTTCTTATATTGGGGAATACTTTTCTTGGTTCTGAAGCCAGCTGATTCATTGCTGACTGGTTCTGCTCATTAGTGTTGTTTCCACATTTAATCTGGGAGGACATTAGATGCTCTCTTCTTCTCTTTTTTGGAGAGCCAGCTGACCTGTTACCTTGAGTAAACTGCAAGAGGCGGAGTTGTTTTGGAAGTAGGCATGGGCATTATTAATCAAATGTCGATAAATGGTTATTAACAGCTTTGTTGGTCATATGGAATTTGATCATTATAACAAGGTTATGTTTCTATGCAATGCACTAAATTTTACTGTTCCAAATCTACCAGCAGGGGGCGCAGTTTATTGTGAATCAACTAGTATGGTTCAGGAACAGGACAATATGGCTGCCATAGAAACGGAAAATAAGTGTGATGAGAGCAAACACCAACCAACTCACTTCCAGGCTGAGGCTCATGCCAAACTGAGTTTTGTTGCAGTTCCTCGAATGATCGCTAGAGGCCACTGCAAAAGTGAGTCAATCTCCATTGACTCATGTTAAAACCTCCAACTTTAAAGCAGAAATGAATGTATTTACAGCCTGATTCAAAAAAAACGTTCTGGTCTCAATTATTTGATTTCACATCCATAACAACTCTGAGGGGGTGTTTTTGTTTTTTTTGTTTTTTTGTACCACACACATAGTTTATGTAAAGCATTAACTTTATTTCTAATATGATTGACGGCTCAGCCAGTGGCTAGCAGCCATCACTTCCTGAACACTTGAACACTACTCTTTCTAAAATGGATCTGTAAGGACATCACAGTCGCACATCTGTGTGGGTGTGATAAAACAGTGACGGGCACAGATGTGGACAAAGCTGAATGCACCTGTTGATAAAAATAAATCTGGTGAAAGTGGGTAACAAGATCACAGTTATGGTTCAGAGTGACTCTGAAGTACCGCTGCATGAGGGTTTCCAAATTTATGTAACACTCCTGATATTATCAACTACAAAAGACAAAATAAAACTCTTTCCCAGGCAAAATAGATGAATAAATAAATAACTGGATTATTATGTCTGGTACCTGCTTTCACTAAACCATGACTTTACATGTACATTCCACTGAGTTATTATTGTTATTAAGACCTATTTAGGAGTTAAATGTTTTCTTTTCAAGGTAATTTGTCTTGTCTGGTTGTTTCAAGTAACACTTTCTAAAGTGAGGCCAAAAGTCATACGCGCTTTTATCTTTTTCTTTACAAAGGTTGAACTCTAGACATCTTAAATGACATCTTTATCAGAGGAGGTGTGACCTGGAGGAAAAAATGTTTACTGCTTTAATACAACACATTCATTTCTGCAAAATCTAAAATAACATTGAATATTTTTGTTTGAGTTCTAGTTTTCCACACATCTACTATACTCTCAGTCCGGCGTTTTCACATGCATAGATGCTCTGTTTATTGGCAGGAGCGAGAGAAGTGCAGTTGCACATCCACTTCTAATGGCTTTACGACGACTCGTCGTTTGAGCTAAAATCAGAGCTAATGTTGTCGTGTTTGACTGTGAGGGTTTATGCCACTAACCTAGTTGGTTAAGAGTCTCATCTGTGAAATGTTTGACCGGTAATCATGTTAACAGCTCGTTGTATTTTATCCTACAAAACCTTAAATTATTTAAATATTTGAACTGTAACTAAGTGGAAAGTTTGTCCTTTAAAAAAATATTGGTTTAAAGTCTTTCAGTTTGTGTTTTAATATTTGAATCCCCTAAACATCTGCCTGCTGCATCATGTAAAAAGCCACTGGAATGTCCTCCTGCAATCACATCATTAGTAGTGCTTCAAAATTGTCCATTTTACTTTCCTGGGAGCCCAAAAAGATTTAAAACATCTTTCTCCTTGCTCTCCATCCTCCTCCTGCTTTATGTCCTTGACCACTCCTTTTCAACTTATCTCCATAAAAGGTCTTTTTCTGATTATAAACTGCTTTTTGAAGAGTTTAACCTGCTGTTCCCACACTTAAAAAAAACAAAAACAAAAAAAACTGTTGTCATGGCAACTCCTCCATTTAAAAAAAAAAAAAAAAAAAAAAAAAAAAGTTTTAAAAAATACCGGAATTGGCAGCAGAAATTCATAAAACAGAAAATCATCCAAACAGGTGTAGTAAGGCATTTGTTTCAAAAATAAGTTTTTCACCAAACAAACAAAAAAAAAAGCTCAGAAATTCACGAAGAAAGACAACAAGCTATCAGTTTATCAATTTAATTATGAGTTTTATCATTTCTGCTTTAAAATGTGTGTCATAATTATGTCAGAGGCGGGAAGGGAGCCAGATGGCAAGATGTTTCTTAAAACTTATTAGAGCATTACATTTTCCACAGGCCGTTTTTTAATTGCTACTGCTAGGAATAGCCAAAGCTAGCGGGGATGTTGAACATGACTCATCTACCAGATGTTTTTTTTGTTGTGACTGTATTGACCCAAATATAAGACCCCGAAAGACACCTGAAGAAGATTTGTATTTGGGGTCTAGACTTGTAAATGTTACATCCACAGTAGCTGGTGGGAAGTACCAGAAACCTGAATATGCCTGAAACTTCAAAACGGTACCATAGTTGCCTACAGACGGTCGGGTCCTGAGCGGAGCGGCTCAATACGAAGAAGCGCACAAGTAGAAGTCTTGATGGTTGCTTTAAGAATGTTGTGATAAACTCTGCAAAGCCAATCAACTGCTACGCTGCTATACATAATTTAATGTAGAAAAATGGCAAACCCAAAATCACCAGTGCAAGAACACTGTCTGCTTCCACGAGTGAAGCGTGTGCAAGTGGACTGTCCATCACTTGAGACATCACTCAGGTCAAAGTCTTGGAAAGGGCTGAACATCAAGTTTCATCTTAAAAACTTGGTTGTGTTATATTCGGGTCAGTACAGTATTTTGTCAGCTTAGAAATCTAGATACACTGCTAGCGAATTTAAATTTGCTAGCTTATTAAATATGCCCGAAGGTCAAAGGGAGCCAATCAAATCAGTCGATCCTTGAAGAGAGAACCTCTGGATGGGCTTAAAACGATGATGACAGAGCAGCGACGTTGGGATATAAACGGTGCAGCTGCAGCTGAGGATTAGAGGTCGCTTGAATCGACGTTGACATCGACACTTGAAGACTTGGCTGCTCTGAAAACATCATCTAGTTCATTATTCTGATTGATCGTAATGTTAACCGCCTGTGTTTTCTGTTAAATTCAACTGTTGGTGCTGCTCCTTGGATGGGGAGGCCTTATGGATCGTTTTTAGATCCTACATCTCCAGATGTGGGTCTGATCTATCAAGCTAGTATTTTGTCTAACTTCAGGTAGATTTTTTTAAATATCTAAATTCACCTTCCCATTTCCTCCAGCGTTTCAAGGCAGGATTTTTGTTAATAAAACTCACACTTTCACACATGTGACTTTAATGACCTCATCGATTTATGAGAGTAACAGGAATCAGACTTACAGCAACTTTTATCATCATTGTCCTGATATACAATGGACAGCTGTTTGTGTATATGACAGGAGATTGTTGTTGTAACTGGCTGGACATAGTGATCAAAGTCCACGTAGAGTCGGTGTTATCTTCATACATGTGTCCACGTGTACCATGTGTACGTCCATCATCGTGCAGAAGAAGCTTATCACTTATGACCTTATCAATACTTGGAAAGCTTAGTAACATTAAGAAAAGTTCTGTACAAATAATAACAATAAAACTAACAGAAATGGTAATAACTTGTATTTACTCAGCAGTGTAATTAACTTTTTTTTTTTTTTTTTTTTCGTGTTAGGATAATCCGTTTCATGGTTCGCCACGTTAAATACTTTCTGGGTCTTCGAATAGAGGTGACTGGTTGGGAGAATCTGCAGACAGAAGGTCCTTACGTGATCATCTCCAACCACCAGAGCTCCCTGGATGTTTTGGGTACGTATTATTGTTCTGTCCTTCCGTTAGATTGACTTCTGTATACAGTGATGTCATTCAGACTTTTACCTTCTCCTATCAGTGGTCATTTTTATTCTTTGGCTTTTAACCTCAGCGAGACTTCGATTTCCTATTTAATCTTGGGCATTTTAATCTGTTTTATTGGAGTTGAATTTAAATTGGTCTTATGTTCCTTTATTTTATTATTTTTTTAAATCGGGTTTTTGTTTCTTTTAATCCCTTTCAGTTCTTAGTTTTCAGTTTTTGTTCCAGCTGTGGTTGTTTTTGAAGTGCTTTATAAATAAAGTTGGTATGGTCATTTCTGAGCTGTTTCGGTGGTTTATCTTAATTTTCTTTTTGCTCATCTCCATTGTTGGAAGCAGTAGAAAGGTCTTCTTGTTCTCCAGCCTGCGCTTGAAGAGGAACAGCAGCACTCTAGTGTCTCTTATACAGTTACAGTAACAGAGCGCTTGTCTTCAATCTCATTTACAACTTTAAAAAAGTTGGGACACTGGTATAAATCATTTTTTTAAAAAGCATGTGAGGATGAGAGGAACATTCTCCTAGTCTCATCTGATTTGGATTTGATTTGCTCAGCAGTCCTGGTCCTTTGGCTTCCATCTTTCGCTTCATGAAGTCTCCAACTTTTTCAGTCGGTAAAAGCTACGAGACACCCGCAGCTTTTAAGCGCCCCATGTGACTTGATGATGTCATGGAGCGCTTGTGGTACATCATCCATCTTCTGGTCATATCTTCGTCGGCCCGAATCTGTTCGCCGGTGATGAGCTTCCTGTGTGAGCTCTTACAAAGTTATGATGGGTAAGCGTGGGGAGGACATGACGGAAATCATCGCAGGCTCATCACACAAAAATCAACACTCGTCAACTCCATTTCCATAAATTTGTGTTGCAATTTGAATTTCCAACATTTTCAAAGCTTTATTTGTTGGATTCTGCAGGTTCATGCACAACACCTGCAAACATTTCCTGAATTTTAAGCCCTGTGAGATGAGACTCGCCTGATATTTTTTCCTCTTTCATTAGTGGGTAGTAAAATCACTGTCAGAATGGTGCACAAAGCCTTTTTGTGATCTCGAAGGTTAACACACACAGAGAGAAAATTAAAATAAGTGTTAAACCTGAAAGAACCTGCTGGTTAAGTGTTACAGGTGTAATCTGAAAAGCTTTAGTGGTGTAATAATAAAGACACACATCCCTGACTCACTCCCAAAGTTCATCTGCAGAAATTCAGCTGGGGGAAAAACACTCGACAGTGATTTGAGGCGACATTTGCTTTTCCAGAGTGAAGTCACAGCTGCCAAATCAAACATCGTGTTGGGGATCTAATGTGTGCATGTTATTACTGCTGGTTGCACTGCATTGTGGCTGCAGAGGTGTGCAGAGAATGTGCGTTGGCCAGCAGCTCGTTCACATGTACGAGATCCAACCTTTGGTTACCCCTCGTCACTGCTTTTCAGTGTTATGTCGACACACAGCTTCCAGCCTTGTTGTTTTTTTTTGTTTTTTTTGACAGTCTTACGATTATAAAATAAATGTCAACACTGTATTTAGTTGCAGGGATCAAATTCCACGTTTGTCTGTTTAGCTGAGAACCGGAGCAGAAAAATATGTAAATAATTACAGCGTTGCTTTTACTAGACGAGAGTGCAGCGTTTGTTATCGGACTGCTGGATCGTCTGCAACAACCGTGACAGAGCTGGAATGCAAACCGGTTAACTCCCGTTTGACAGCCTGGTTTGAATGTGTCACCAAACATTAGCAGAGCGGAAATGACAGCACTGCTGAGGACATCGTTACTGCAGCCGTCCAGGATTTAATGTTTCTTCAGTTTATTAGCGAGGACGGTGCAGACCCAGACGGGCTTGGGCCAGATGTTGAGCCCTGCCAAGTACTCAAGTCTTTACAAACTTACAGAGCTTTAAAGCCCTGCTCATTCAAGTAATAACCACCGCTCCTGGTTCAAGCGTCTGTGGTGGGCAACAGTTGTGCTAAAACTAGTGAGAATGTAAGATCACCGTTTTCAGGTTTGTGGTGACACAATCGGGCCGGTTCGCAGCAGCCACATGAATTACTTGAGCGATGTGATTCATAGGAGACTTCACATGTTAAAAAATCGTTTTGATTTATTATGAAGAAATGTTTGATTTAAGGAAAAACCACCCACAGTGACTTTGGACTGTGGTTCTGGTTGTCTTTTGTCAACCAGAATCGGCAGAAACTAATGAAGGGAGAGAAAATGACAGAGTAACCAAGCAAGAGAATGAACAAGAGTAAATCGTGGTCCGCGAAGTAAAAGCGACTTAACCTCCACCCCTACAAGGGTCAGTCTGAGCTAAACATTTTCAAAAGTCCCTTTGTGCTGCTCTAAGTACTAAAGCTTATTAAAAAAAAAAAAACTAAAGGTCACAAATCATTACAAAACATCAGTTGCTTAAACATATAACGGTGGGAATCTCTAGGCCTCCTGTGATTACAATTATCAATGTAACTTGAAGCAGTTAATTTTTTTTCCTTCTCAGTTTTCAGTATCAGCATTTTTTTTTAGCAACTGACACGTCACATTGCCAACATATGACCCAACACTGAGAAAGAGCTAGAGCTGTCCTGAATACCAATGTTATGAGTGCCAAGGGTTCAGGAGAGCATTATGAATATTTAAAGTGTTGAGGATGTGGTGGGGGGGGCAAAATCTGTGTTGTACGACTTATCTGAGGTGGCGAAAGAGTGCAAGTCCACACATCCATGACAAAATAGTGCAACACCAAACAGATATGCATGCATGCTGCATAACATAGTAATGTACTAACTTGATCCCATCTAAAACTGAAGTTGAGAGAATTCGGTCAGAAATGGTCACCAGTTCTGCTGAAAATCGTGGTATCAGGATCTGATAATAAACCAAAGTCAGTCATCCAGGTCGTGGTAAAAGGCTTGAGTCGAGGCAGATGGACTTCCTTTTCTTATTCCATCCAGAAGGCATCGTGATGAATGAGCAGTATCAGCAATATGTTGCCATTTTCAGCTCCACATTGCTGCACCTTAAAGTTTTAAATAACTCAGTCAATACCCAAAGTCCAAGTAAAAGAATCAATACCGGAAAAGATAAGAAAAACACACCATCACATCTCAAGTGCCAAAGAGCTTGTTGCAGAAGAGGTTTTCTTTTTGTTGCATCTCCTGTTTTTGAATGCCTTTTAACATCCGTTTCGACTATAAATCTAAGAGTAAATGACACTAATTTAGGAGAGGTGCGTTTCCTCCCCGCTAGTGTCCACGGCGAGCGTTTCTCGGAGCCGAGGAGTGATGAGGGCAGGCCCGAGGCCAGGATAGTGACAGCAGGGGGAGAGCCAAGCTTCTAATTAGCACTGAGAAAACTCGGCGTGAGGCTGATTTGGCATCCAAGTTGCCATGCCAACGGGTACAGCAGCTTTTAATAGCCGCTCCTCCTGGAGCTGATGTGATGAGTCTGTTTGGGACCGAAGTCCTCGTCTCACCTGCACAGATGGAGCTGCATTTCAAACGGTCTTTCTGATGTCATCTGGTCTCCTGCTGATGCAAAGATAATTACCTTCCTCTGTTGTTTCCCATCTTTTAAGTGATTTAAACCTCCATTCTCCAAGAGTGTGTGTTTTGATATCTCGCTGTTGAAGTGTCGATAAAAGCTGGAGATGTCGCCCATCAATAAAGTCGGTTATCTGTTCGACTTTTTATCTGATTTGACTCCACGTTTGTGCACGGCCACGCAGAGATCAAGCGGAAAGGCCAAAGATCGTTTTTAACACTCCTCTGTAGAGATGCCAAAATTAAAGATCTTATCTTATTTAGTCTTAAAGACCACGTGAAAACCTTGTTTTCTGCTTGATAGTATTTTCTGTAGACTTTTCAGTCAAAGAGGTAGACTGTGTATAAGTTGGGGGAATCTGGCTGTTTGAAATGTTTCAGCTTCTCACCTCCCGTTCCCCAGGCATGATGGAGATCCTACCCGACCGCTGCACCATGATTGCCAAGAAGGAGCTGGTTTACGCAGGAACAGTAGGTGTCATCTGCTGGCTGGGTGGCATCGTCTTCATCAATCGCAAGAAAACCACCGACGCCAAAAGCATCATGACCGATGCTGCAAAAACGATGCTGGACGACCAAGTAAGGAGTCAGATTGGTCCACACGGCTAGGTTTGGATGTTTTTTGGGAATGGCGTGGCATGGTGTAATCCCTCTCTTTAACCTCCGCAGCTCAGACTCTGGGTGTTCCCAGAGGGAACACGTAACCAGCAAGGTGACCTTCTACCCTTCAAAAAAGGTGCTTTCCACCTGGCTGTGCAGGCACAAGTGAGTATAGTTTAGACATCATCCTTCATTTTCATCTTCCTTTGTGGGTTTTTTGTGTGCTCTGTGGAATAGGAGCAACGTCGTCCTATCTATGTCCTCACTAAGTAAATGAAGACAGCCCGTCTTGTGCTCTAATGCACAACTTTATCCTTCTTGTTTCTGTTGACTCTAACTGAAAGGCCGACGGGAATCTGACTCTATTCCAGGAAACTTCTGCAAACTTTTGGTTTCCTAAAGAGCAGGGGGACAGCTGTTGTTGTGCTTCTAGACACATGGGGGCGCTAGATGGGGGCATGATCAAGCTACACATCAGTGGTATTTACTACATGTGGTGGCATTAACAGATATAGCTCGAAGTGGTCAGAATAGTTGTATTTTGGAATAATTGTTTCCGTCCTGATTCATGTTAATATTGCTTTACTTCTTATTTTAATCTGGTGGAGACTGCGGTGTAATTCACAGCTCAGGTGTTGGAATTTGTGAGGATTATCCCATTAATCTTGCAGGCTGGAGTTCTCTGATGTTTTTGCTCCAGACTGAGTCAGACAAGTGGAAGGATTTATTTTTCCATTTTCTCGTAAAAGATTGATTTCAGTTAAGTTCCTGTTCATCAGGCTATGACATTTTCTGCAGCAACTCCACAGCTACGATCACCCTTACCTGTTAAGGAAAATGTTAGGTCCTTTCTTGGGTCTGTGGCTGTGAATCAGCTTCTTTTTGGAGTCTGTTGTAGGAAATGTGTGATTTTAGTTTCCCCCTCCAGTGTTGCTTTACACTCGAGACCACTTTGATCTTCGTGTTTGCGTCTTCTCAGTTCAAGTGGAGCCTTTTCATTCATACTGAGCCAGATTGAGTGGAAGCAGGACAGTCTCCTCCCCGGGGTGAGGTGGGGGGGTGCTGCTGCATATGGGTTCAGCTTGTCCTATTGAAGAGCCACTTGGGGCCTCAAGTGAGCAACTTGGCCTCCATCAGCAGTGGTGGAGGAGATGGAGATGCTGACTCTGTGTGAGGATGGGATTTTGGTTTAGTTAAGCATTGATACATTTCTCCTTTCTTTTTTTCCTACTTGCTTAAAAAGCCTAGAAACGTTGAGTGAAATTAAGAGGTGACAACAGTTTAGTTTTTCAGTCGCTTCTCTCTCATTTTTCAGGTTCCCATCGTCCCCGTCGTTTTCTCCTCCTACGACAGCTTCTACCTTCGGAAAGAAAAGCAGTTCAAATCGGGTACACCAGCTTGATTTCCCTCCTCAGCCGAACTTTTCATCGTCTTTGTTGAGCAGGCGTTACTGACGGTGAAGCTCTTTGTCTCCGCAGGGGTCATAAGGTTGAAGATCCTCCCGAAGATCGACACAAAAGGGATGACGACGGACAACGTGTCGAATCTGGCTGAGAAATGCTACAAGCTGATGCGCTCTGCTTTCCTGGAGATCTCTAACTCTGTAACCCAGAGCAACGGGCCCTTGAGGCACTGAAAGTTTACCAAATACTCCCGCCTGTTTTTGGCCTCCGCCCGAGAGCCCTAGACTCCCCCCGCTTCCCTCACCCATCACCTGGCCAGGACACGACACGATCCAGACCCGGTCTTGTCCGTCGACACCTGGTCCAGTCTGCCTCTGGCCTAACCATACAGCACAGTCGGTCCCGACCCCTCGGCGCTGCTTTGCACGCCGCGAGCGGAGTGATGGACGGCAAGTCGAACAGTATGGATGTGTGTCGTTCATGCATGCCTTTTGGATGGCTCTGTCCACCGTCATCCTCGCTTTGTATTCAGGCTTTGGAAAAGCCTGGTTTTGTTGTTGTTGTCCAGCTTTATCACCATTTTTTTTGTTTGTTTTTTTTGTTTTTTTAACCTTTGGCTTCCCTTTTCAGTGAATCTGCTTGCTGTTTCAGCAGATCCAATTAGGCATTTTCTCTTTTCTGTTCATAAATGCCGCTGATTTATCTGTGTTCCTCTCACGCTGCCTTGGTTTTCGTCATCTTTGGATGCTCACATTCAGATGTATATTAAAAGTTTTCCAGCCTTCCTTTTGCTTTTTGTGTCTTTGCCCTTTTCTGCATTCCAGTCTCTTGCCTCAAGACAAACAGAGTGGGGGTCTCCATGAGCTACAGGGCCTGTGTGGAGGCGAGAGGTCGGCGCCGGACGACCACGGACGTCTTTAGTCCCGTCACCATGAATCCCTTCTGATTCCATATTGGCTCTTCAAAATCCATGACGTCAGAAATCAAAGATTGCAAGATAACCATGTTTAAAAGTAATAACCTGATCTGTGTTGAATTAACGGACTTGGCGAGCAGATCCGTCTACAGTGTCGTGTGTTGTCGGTGTTTAATGGTGAATCCATTTCACTTTCAAAACGTTAGAAATAACTGTTGAGCAACACTGAAACCAGCTTTGACCTTTGCTCTGTAACTTTGATCTATTTATTATCACATTGGCTTAGATCTTTTGTGGCTTTTTTTTTTTTTTTTTTTTTTCAAATAAGTGATCTCATGATTTCGTTCCTTATGAAGTCATGGTTAAAGATATTCAAGAAAATGTGTCAAAAGCGAAGCGAAACAAAGGCGACTTCATGTCCTGAAGCGGCGCCTCTGTTTTGTCATTAATGATCCAAAGTGCGAGCTACCTGCTGTGCCATGACGCCATATTATCTACGATCTATCTGTCATTCGCTGAATGATTAGCTTTTAAAGCAGATCTTGATGTACCTTGCTGCTGTTTGTTTTATTATTTTGCTTGTTCTGAATTTTTTTGTGATTAACTGGAGAGTTCACTAATGACTTCACGAATCTGACACAAATATCTTCCTAAGAAGGATTTAGTAACTTAAAATAAGTTTTGACTGACTGACTAAAATCAAGGGTTGTCCCTGTTCTTGTTTTTTTCCTTTTTATTAATGTGAAAGTGAAAATGTTCCATTTGTGAGCATCTGTTATGACTTAATCTCTCTGTTTTGACTTAAAGTCTCAGATTATTAAAAAAAAATTGTGGAGAATTTAGGCCTTAAGATTGATTATTGATATTGCACTTTGGATTGTCCAGAAAGGTTGCTTATTATCGATTTTTTTTTTTTTTTTTTTTTTTTTTTTTTGTGTAATATGTACTGACAAACTTCTAATATACAGCTGATTGAACTTTTATTTTATTTTCCACTTGGGTCTTAATTTTACTTACTGCCTTTTACTCTTTTGCCCTGTTTACCCATCAGACATCATCTGAGAATGTAATGCAGCGTTCAGGATATTATTTCGTTATGTTTTTTTTCTTTTTAAGGCCATGCTGTGTTGCAGTACCACTTCTGACCATCTGGGGGCAGTAAAAGCACAATGCTGTGCTATGAGTGGAGAAGGTCCGGCATATCTTGTATTATCTCTGCGTCCCACTGGAGGTGCATTTTGTTGTCTTGCCCCAAGGTGTGACACCATGGACCACAGGTGTCCAATTCTGGTCCTTGAGGCTCGCCGCACTGCAAATTTTAGATGTTTCCCTGCTGGATGGGCACTGTATTGGTGGAAGCTGGCTCCGCCCATCAGTGGATGATCCAAAAATGGTCAAATGGGCTGGACAACCAAACCTTGAGACCGCCTGGAACATGCCCACCTCCACTCAGTTCAGATGCTGATACCGGCACAACTTAGGAAATGAGTACCAGCCGGAGCGCCAGATGTAGCTGCTGCCAGCTGCTTAGATAAGCTTCGCCGATGCGGCAGTTTGTTAGCACAATTAACAGCACAACAAACATTGTTTTTAAATTAAGTGGCTATATACTGTTAGGTCTTTATTCATAGCTCAGAAGTTATAATATTGTGAATTACTAAGTAGCTTAAGCAATGACTGCTAGCCAGATGTTTAATAAAAGTTACGGGGGGAGATATGGAAGCAGAAAACTTTTTATCCCCTTAAACAGAAAAAAATGATTAACTTTTGTTTGGAGGAAGACTAGTGGTCAGCTGAGGAACTGACATTTTTCTAACTTCCTTGTTGGTGAGGGCAATGAAACCTGGATTTTTTTTTTCTTTTTCTTTTTTGTGACACAAACTTTGATGTGGTGCTCCCATGTGGTCACAGGTGGAATTGCAACGTAGAGTGGCTTTAACTGAAAATTTGGCTGTTGCCTTGCATTTAGCTGGTATCAGATCAAGCAGGGGTTTTTTTTCTTTATTTTTTAATTTTTTTAGTAATATACTTTAGATGAACTTGTTCTGCACACAGACCCTTCGAGGAACTTTGAATGGATTTATCTTAGCCGCCTGTACGCTGCTGTTTGTAGTTGAACACAACAGTAGTTTTAGTGGTTCGTGTTCTAAATGCATATAGAAATCAGGATTTGTAAGTAAGATACACCCCCGACTACTCATAACTAACCTTTTTATAAATTTTGTTTTATTTTTAACTTTTCTGTTTTAAGTTTAGACATATTTATTAATATAAAATGGGTTTATTAAAAAAAGATTTAACCTCTGCGGCCAGTTCTCTGAATGTTAAAAAGCACTCTTCCAAATTGGTGTAATCCCAAAAATCATATGCATTTAAATTTTGTCAAAAGTGTTATTCATTTATGGGTTGTTTTATACAAAAAAAAAAAAATTGTGTGATTTGTGAGCTTTGTGTCACAAGACTGAAACCACCGAGCTCAGCATCAACCTCGCCTGTTGATTTCTGGGGAAGTTGTTTAATATGTAATGGAAAAGAATCCAAGTATTCTCAACCTTAATAAAGCACTTTTCATGCTTACTGCGTGTGCGCAAAATAAACTGATTTTTCCTCTTGATTTCTTTCTTTTTTTTTTTTTTTTGTTTGTGTTGCTGCTGAACTATGAGCTATGAAGCTGAGTTTTTTTTTTGTTTTTTTTTTTGGGGGGGGGGGTTCTTCATCAAGGTGAAACAGGACACAAATAATGGTGTAAATTCTGCTTTTACTTTTTGGTTCTTTTTAAGTACCAGCGAGCATCCTTTCATCATGCTGTGGCGTCCAGCCTCTATCCCGCTTCATGTTCCAGCTTCGTGCAGAGTTCTTGATGTCACACAGATTCAATGTCATGAATATAAATATAGATATAGATATATACGGATAGATAGATACACATATATATATACATTATATATATATATATATATATATATATATATATATCCATCACCTTATGCTTATCCATGGCTGGGTTTCAGGGGAAGTAGCCTAAGCATTTATATATATGTGTATATATATATATATATACACATACACATATATATGTATATATACACACAAACTGGTGCTGTGTCAATAAATACAAATTGGAAGATGAAGAGGGCTATATAGGGATGGGGGTGGAGGGCATATTGGTAGCTACAGGAGTATGTAGCAAGTAGAGAAGATGACTCATAAACAAAAAAAGAAAAATATGAGAAATAACACATCGGTTTCCTGTGACAAGATGTCAGAAGGATAGAATCTTGTTCAGCTGTACTACATCAATCCTGCAAGTGGAGAAGCTGTAGCAGGCGGCTCGGTTGCTCTAAATTGTCCTGAGGTGTGGGTGTGAGCGTGCATGGTTGGTTGTCTCTGTGTGATGGACTGGAGACCTGTCCAGGTGTCCCCCTGCCTCTTGCCTTAATAAGCTGGGATAGACTCCAGCAGACCCCCGTGACCCTGTATGGGAACCAACGGGTACAGGAAATGGATGAAAATGACAAATCAAAGTATAAAGAACTATATCTTCACTTTTCAGTAAAGACACCGATTTGCTGAAGACTTTTTGGTAAGTAAACAAAACTAAACTGAAGCAAAACTGTACAGTAGTACAGTAATGTATAGTATACAAAATAAGAAATGGTAGTTATTTATAAACACCTAAAAAAAAAAACAGGATAGTGAAAGTACAGCGCTTTGCTTTACTTGTTTATATTTACAAGCAGGAAAGTAATTAAAAAAATAATCCCATCGCCTTTTGAGTGTGTGAGTCATCTGTTGATGCATGGAACCAAACGCACAGCGCAGTAAATACAGGGTCGGTATCGTTGATACGTTACTGATGCTTTTGAACAATTAAAACCATTAAATTGTTAAATCTGGGTGAATTTTCAAGCCCTTTTCTAGGCTTTTTTTGTCTGTCCTGAAACAACTCTGCTTTCTTAGCCTCTCTGTGCCACCCTGTGCCAAGCTTCGTTGGGGAGGTAACCATCAGTGGCACCTCCACTCTGGAGCTCATTGTCTCCATCCTCCAGTCCACTGACACTCATGAAGGACAAAAGATTCTCAGAAAGTTCTGGAACCAGCAGACACCCTCTCCACCGTTAAGATAAAGCTTAAACATCTTCCTTTTTGATTATAGTTCAGGATGACTCAGGTGACCTGAAACATCCCTTCGTTTAGCTGCCATAGGCCTGGACTGCTGGGGGTCCTCCCATGATGCACCTCTCCTCACTCTGTAAAGGGGAGTTTTTTCTTCCCACAGTCGCCTGGTTCTTGCTCAGGATGGGAATAGTTTTTGATGCAATCTGTTCAGTAATTATTATTTCACTGGCTTTGTATTAACTGGACTAGTTTTGTTGATGCATCTTGAGATGACATTTGTCACGATTTGACGCTCTTTAATTAAAGCAGAATTGAATTCATGTTTAGCCCAAAATTCACTTCACAATAAAATACCGTGTACACTTCTACATTTAAAAGAAAACAATCATTTTTCTGCAGAACAATAATTTTATTAATATATACCGTAAATATATTTTCTTGACAGAAATATAATCCTTGACATGAATATGACTGCATATGACAGTAATAATTTTACATTTCGTAGTAAAGTTTTTTTTTTCAGTATATTATTGATGAAAGTTCTCAAAGCGACCACAGAAACATGCATTTAAAATCCTTATTAAAGTCTAAGATTAAAACGAAACTGAACCTGGGGTCTGTCATGACTTCGTCCTCGTGGTGGTGCTCGAGGAGAAGTCACGCGTGGACGGCTGCACAAATATTCCCAAAATCAGCTGAGCTGAAGATGTAAGGTGGAGCAGCCGGTGGAGGAAAGTCTGGGGATCATCAGCCATCTGCCTCTGGTTTCACGGCCGTCCATCCAACATGGAGACATTTCCTCCAAGTCCACAAAGCCGACCGTGGGGATGACGCGACAGGAAAAGCCAGAGATCATCAAAGTCTTGCTTCACACCACAGGAACCATCAGCATCTGTAAAACGTTTCAAACAATTTACCACAGCCTCGTAAATACAGGTTCCTTTTTTGTTTTCAAATCAAATACAAAAGCTTGACGTCTGACGCCTTTTATCGGACACACCATCCCGCTTCATTTTTCCCGATTAGTCAGCTGATTTGGACTTTTAATCAGCCGCAGATAAATAAACAAGTAAAAGTCGACTTTTCAACACGACTCGGAGAGATTGGCGCTGTTTATCTGTGCGTGGCGATCATTTAGTTTGTTATGCAACAGGATTTCCCCCTGAGTGGCTCCCGGGCCTCACAAATGTGGGAAAGAGTGGCTTTTCGTGCAAAAAGCGTGGATTTGATGTCTCCATCTTCACCAGCCTGATCGGAGATCTCCGATCCTCTTTTATTTCACTCATCTTCTCGCCGCCAGTGGTAGCAGGAAAAAAGAGGGAAAAAGGGCTCACAGAAAGACCAGGTCAACCTCTGATCCTAGTATAAACAGAGGGCAATGACCACCCCGCGTCCCCACTCTCTTCTTACTCGAACCCCCACATTGACGTGGGCTGAGTGGACACTCAAAGACCCAGAGCACATTCCTGGGAGTGGACAATGCAAACATGTGCAGAACATTTGGGAAAAGTCATAAATCTGGTTATAACTCGTTTTGAGGTCTATACCTAAAGATAAATCCGTCATTGAGTGTAAAGTTTGAGGTGTTATACCCCCGACGACCACCAGGAGGTGTACACTCCTTTCGATTGGCAGTTTGCTGCAAAAATATTTTCACAATCATTTTATTGTTATTGCAACAAATCGAGCGCAAACCTCAAAAAGGGCAACGTGAATAAAAGCTAATGAAGGATCTGTAAAAACATCCTTTAAAGTAGGACTGAAAAAGAGCGCAGATCCTTTATTACACAGTTAAATCCATGAATATTATTGCACACTGATTTGAACATTATGTTGTGATATTTAAAGCTACACAAGATAACAACTGTTTCTGAGTCTGTTTGTCCTTATTTTAATGGTTCTGTACCTTCAGCGTGGCTGTAGCTGTTCAGTCAGCGAGTGACCTGAGTGGGACATCTCTATTTTCATAGTGTGGGTGTTTTTTTTTTTGTTGGTTTTTTTTTAGTCTTGATGATCCTCATTTTTGGGGGGAATTGAAATACACCATATATAATTTACTGTAAATCAATAACCTTTCAGTGCTGTAGCATTATAAGATAAGGAAGAAGAAAAAGAAAACAGGGCCACAATGTAGGGTACCTATGTTTTAGAAAAAATAATACTTGCCAAATACAACTGATCAACATTTTTAACAAAATAAAACTCCAGTAAAATAATAAAACTGTATGATACACTACCACAAGCAGCAAAAAGTATGTTTTTGGTACCACTCCTTTAGGCCTCAGTGCCACACAGGAGTCATGAGAGTCAGTAACAGTCTGTTAAAAAAAAAAAAAAAAACAACAACAAAGAGCTAATACTACTCATAATGCTACTAATAATAACTCCAACATCGTGCCTTAAGACCTGCCTCTGAAACTGCACCTCCAAAGTTTTACAGATCAAAAGTCCAATGATTTTACTTGGGTCATTCAACATAATTAAAATTGTGTTTTTAGAGTCTTTTACACCTCCGAAGGTGATTCATATTTTTTCTTTTGACTTTTAACTGTTTGATATTGGTGTGTAAAGAGAATTTAAGGTAACATAGTCAGAAAACTGTTGAGAAAATGACCTCCTTTCCTGTTTTTAATGGTAAAATTATGAAAGTGAATTTCTCCTGAGGAACAATGGAAAGATTCCCTGAAAAATACCGACCTATGATTGAATTGTTTATAAAACTTTAGTTCCCAAGTGATTTTTGCCTTCAATCCTCACCTAATCAATCAGTCAGACTCTGAGCCTGACTTAAAGGACTCCAATGAGCCGGGTTCGTGTCTCTTCAGTGCTTGACCTGAATTTTTGTTCAGAAGTGATGTCACAGTACCAAAAGTAGAGAAATTGTCCTTGTAAAGGTCCGAGCTGCCATTTCAGCCAGGTCTCAGCAGATACGGTTGTTGCTAAACCGGCAAATTCTGGACTTGAGAACTTCTCATGGTCGCGGCCTTCAAAGTTTTAGGAAAGGATTTAACATTTCCACATATAAACTCTGATTATAGAACTTATATAAAATAAAGCGTCATACACTTCTGGGTTTAGGAATCACTTTTCTTTACTAGTTTCCATCAAGGATTTTAGCAGGACAAAACAGCAAGCGTGGAGTGTAAATGAAATCTTGCGCTCTTGTCCGTCCTCTGTGATTGATGGTGGTCACCCGGAGGTTTTGTTTTATTTTCCAGTAAATGGGGGGGGACCCCATTTTTAAACGCTGTAAAATATGGCAGGGATTACCTAAAACATGACATGTGTTTGGTTTTGTTCGTATGGAGGGAGAAAGACCTGATTTAGTCACAGATAATCTGGAGCAGCTGATTCATACTGGTGCAAAAGTCCACAAACACTCGTTTAATCTCATGTTTTATATTCCTGTAAAAAAAATTTAAAAAATCATTTGATCATCATCAGTTTTGCTGCTCAGCAAATACAACTTGAGATGCACAAAAAATATAACTTTCTCTGCCATTATGTCATTTTATTCTTAAAAATAGGAAAAAGAAAAGGTCCTGTGGGCAATACTGTTTCCTCACGATTCACTGGCTTGTAGACTTTTAGCAGCTGTAATTTGAAATACTCGTTACCTGTAAACACTTCAGTCTCTTTCATGCTCTCCGAGCATTGCATGGTTCGAACATGGTCACCTCTTTTCTGAATGCTTTTTGTTTGCATGTAAGCTGTCTCACCGTCCGATGTTGAATTTCATGGTTTTTTTCTTTAAAAATGGTTTTACGACCCTTTCTAGATTCATGTGCAGCAGCAACTATTCTCTAAGACTTTTGCTTATGTTTTTCCCTCTTTGCACTGTGTTAATACATCAGCAAGCCACCAAAGCCTCTGCACACCTGGTTATTATTCATGCATCCAGGAGTAACCATTAGCAGCACCTGGCTGCATCTTACCATCTTAAATCCTATAGAAGAAATAAATATTATCCACAAGATTTTCTTTTCTTTGTTTTTAAAGAATGACAAGGTAAAATATCCAATATATAGCTGGTTTTATTATGCTTTTAAAAAACGAAACAAGTGAAGGGTTGCAGAGTTTTGGAGATGACTCTAAGTGTGAGTCCCGGGACAGAAGCTGTTTTTTTTTTTGGCTTTTATTAAACTGTCAGTCCACAAGTGTCTGCAGGGAAGTGATAACCTATTGTCCTTCTTGTTCCACCTACCAATGCCACAACAGCAGTGTCCATCCTCCAAGGGGTTTCCTGCATCACTCTGCAGAAGGTTAGACTCCCCTTCCAGCAAACGCGACCAACTCATACTCCATCAAAACACACGTCCCAGCATGCAGCGGGGCACCGCGGCGCAACAAAGAGTCGAGTCAACCTCAGCCGCGGAGGGGAGAAAGCGAGGGAATACATTTGAGTACAATGCCTGCCGTCATCCTGCAAACATTCTCCAAGCTGGCTCTATTGTGTCAGGCCAGCAGTCCGCCGTGTAAACATCCTCTTTGTGCGGACTCGGGACTATATTCAGAGCCGCGGCAGGAAGTGATTTCATATCCATCATCCGCCCGTCTTCCTCTCTCAGGTGGCCCGCGCTCCTCCCAGCTGACCCCCAGACCAAGGAAGTGTCGGGGTGGTCAAGAACGCTTGCTCCGACTTTGATAAAGTCATCGAATGTTTCAGATGGACAATAAATGTCCGCCGTTATTAACAGCGACATTTTTCAATTTCCTTTCATTTCTTTGAGGGTATTTGAGGCTTCTGAACAATTGTGAACTAAGGCTTCTACAGCTTGTGTAAAAATAATACACGCACACACACATATATATGTGTGTGTGTATAAATAATACACACACGTATATATATATATATATATATATATATATATATATATATATATACACACATACATACATATATACACATACACACACACATATATATTTGTGTGTCTATGTGTATATGTGTGTATATATACACATATACATATATATATTGTTTATATATATGTATATATATGTATAACAACATATATATGTTGTTATACATATATA
>JAOWBL010069463.1:5761-20002 GCA_028564865.1 Zenarchopterus dispar
GTTGGTTAAATCTAAAACTAAAGTTTCCATTTGGATGTGTCATGCATTAAACAATCAGTTTAAATTTGAAGCTATTTGCTTGTTTGCTACTTTTTTTTAATATAAAAAAGGGGGAATAAACCTTTGAAATCCACAGCAAAGTCTAACAGCGTTCATGAGGAAAAATTCTGAATTTTTTATCATCATATAGCAACAGATCAGGCTGAAGGATCAAGTGAAATAATTTTATAAAATTCTTGAATTAACAACTTTGAGAGTTATAAATAAACACCTTCGTCTAATAAAGGTCCTCTGCATCCTACCCCCCCACCCCCGATATTTATCAAAATGACTTCCTTCATCTTTGTTCCCTTTTTAAAATAAGCTGTTAATTGTTTTTTTTTTAATCTCCTGTCTTGGAGCGTCGCTGCTGGTCTGAAAGAAAAACTCGGACATGTCTCAAACAAAAGGAATCCAGCTGCTTTCTTGTTTTGTGGATGTAAAAGAAAAAAAAAACCCTTTTCATTCCTATTTTAAAACAGCCCAGGCCCTTTGTTTTCTATAAAACACCGAACTCTTTGACGAGGACGTTCAAGTCCAAGAAGCTTTAACTGAATCGATGAAGCACGGTCTCTTTTTATTAAGCTTGCACTTTATGAAGTGTTTTATTTATGAAATGCCAAATGCATTCAGACAGATGGATGAATAGGTTTAATTTTTCGTCCCCGGCACGGCGGCGCAGGTTTGAATCTGCACCTTCGGGGTAATAACTCAGTCTGGCTGCTGACAGGCACAGCCAGATCCTTTGATTTTCACCCCATTTCATTTCCCCCTGTTCATTTTCCAATTAGCCCATCCGAGGTCCACCTGCACCGTGGCACAATGGTCGTGAATTATTTCTGTGTTCTCCCCAATACATCACAGCAAATTAACGCCGAGCGCATTCACTCACCGTTAGCAGCAGAGAGAGAATAAGGCCTGAAACTGGGACCAGCAAAGTGTGGCGTCTTTCAAAAACTTTATCTTATTTCTGATCTCCACACAAACACTGGAGTCGGTGGATAATAAAGCCCGGACAGCGTTAAACAGGATCAGATGACGGCGGCGGCGGAGCGGCAGAGGAGATGAAAGGCCAGATGTTCTGTGTGAGGATGGAGAAGGGAAACTGGATCAGGACACTTTCACCTCAAAGACAAGAAAACTGCAGTTTTGTCTAAACATGAAATTACAAATTCGTTTTTTTTGAAGCACGTCATCTTTCCGGCAGGTTCGAGTCCTCTTTTCTACTCGTCACCACATATTTGCTTAGATTTGAGTTTTCTGCTTTACGTCTTAACTTAGATGTTGCATTTTAAACTGATTACTGAAATACTTTGTCTTTTGCTGCATCATCACTTTTTTTTTTTCATTTTTGTGCAACACTAGATAACAACACCGCAGCAGTTCAAAGTTCAAATCATTTCAGAGCTACACAGGTACTGTCTGGGTATCCTGAACTTGGAAATACAAGTTATTATCAACAGAAAGGCAAAGTAATACTAATGATTATAATAATAATATAGACTTATTAATCCACAACACAACCTTCTTCCTGTTTTGAGGCTTTTTTGTCCTGTGGCGGACATGTTGGACCATTAAGGGGTCTGAAGTGAAGCATTTTTGTGCACTTGGATGACCTGAACCAAGATGAGCATCCCACAGGTTAACAAACTTTTTTATTTTTAAAATCTGATCAATTATTGACTAAATCTTTGCTCTCATCCTGGAAACACCAGAGAAGGGTAATTTCACTGAGCTTTTCCATCCCTGACAAAAACGAGATAAAAGGACCCGCTCTGTCAGGTTCGGAAGTTGGCAGACTTTTATGGGGCGGGACCCAAACACCTGCCGTAACATGTTTTTAACACAGAATCAAGTTTGACGGAGAGAAACCAGATGACCAGCAGGTTGGCGCCAACGCTTCTTCAGTTTCCGTGACCCCTCAGATTAAAGGTCTGAATGTCCTCGACAGTAAACCGACTCCACAGAAATAACATCATTATGTCCAAACATTTCCAGCTATGTAAGACTAACCAGCCCACACTGCCATCATAGCCTCGCCTCCTCCCGTATTGATTATCGGAGTTCCCTTCTCTTTCATCTCTCTTACAAATCCCATCGTAAGCCTCAGCTGGTTCAAAATTGATCACTTTTTATAAATCACCCTCACTCCCTCCGTTCAACACATCACTTCTTCTTCTACTGCTGCTCAGCGGGCTCCCGGTTAAGTTCAGCATCGACTTCAAATTCCCCCCGTACGCGTCCAAGACCGTCAGCGACCTCTGACCTTGGGGGCTCTGGTCCATTAAAACTGTGTACTCCCATTTTCCAATAAGGAAAAACTTTTTTAGTCTTCTGTTTCTCATTCTTGCTTGTAATCAATGTAGGTGATGTCACTTCATCGTAGCGTGGGCCGGCTTAAAATGAAGCGAGAAGAACGAGCAGAAAAACCCGCAGCATCAACACTTGTTTTCTCACTGCTTGTGAAGACGCCTCGGCTGCCACCGCCTGTGATGTGAGGTGACGGAGGAAGGGACGGGTTTCTAATGAGGCGGAAGAACTGGGGCAGAGCAGAGATCATGTGGAAAGACCTTCAAAGGAGGACACGCCTCCATCTGGACTCCGTGGCTCCGTCTGCAGCTGCTCACCTGGAGAGAGATTTCCAGTCAGAGCGCCAAACAAAAACAGCCCACCTGCATCCTCCGACGTGGATTTAATCCAGCAAACACAAACCGGTGACTCCTCTGGGCTTTTATAACAACGAGCTGCTCTTCTTTACCCTTTCTGTACAGAAGCACATGGTATTACATAGCTCGAGATTTTTTAAGTGTTATCACCACAAATGCACTTTGATGATGAAATACAAATTTGCTCCAGACCCTTTTCAGAGATGGAAGCTTTTATTTGCCTTTCCACAGGAAATCCACTGGGGTCCATCGAGCCGAGGCTGTCACGCCTCAGTGGCTCGTCCATGCGTTTGCACATATCTTTAATCAGACTTTGCTGATTCTGACAGAGACTCTGAACGAGTCCCACCCCCTCAGCTAAACCCACTAACACCACTTCAAGCTGAAACAGAACCATTATGTCAGTAATCAGATTTGTTGCGGTGGTCCACTTTTAGGAAGAAGGAGGTTCAAGGCAGACGCAGAAATAGTGTGAGACTTCGTTTGAGAGATTCCCGTGGAAATCGTCTCATTCCCCCGTTCTTAAGAGCTTTGTTGTTCATTTTGATTTCAGATGCTGCCTGGCTAGGCTTAGGAACAAAAAAAAAAAAAAAGCATGAATCCTTTGAAACTCACCAGTTTTCTGCACGATTCTTCCATAAAATGTCATCTGATCCATGTCACAATTTCTCTTGACTTTATTGAACTTACCTATTAAAACATTCACAGTGCATGAGAATAAACCCCTGGATGTGAGGGTGGCTGAATCTCCTTGGGTGGCAGTGACCTCAGAAAGAAACTTCAAATCAGGTGCACATGACTTTTAGGAGGAATCTTTGGCCAGGAGGAACTGCTGCAGCTTAGACATATTCCCAGGATGTCTGATGGGACTGACTCATTTCCTGACATCTCTATGTCTGGGCTCTGACTGCATCGCCCCACGTGGCAGATTTCCCTTTTCTGTACTTCTATACTCAGGATCATCTTCCTGCTGCGTTACTCGGCTACTACTAAGCCTCAGCTGCTGAGCAGGTACCCCGACGGTCTCACCTAGGACGTGTCGGTGAACTTGATTGCTCATTTTTTCCCTCAATAATAAATCATCCAGACAAAGTAAACCAAAATAAATACACTTCCCCTCACCATGTTCCTAAATAATTCAACTTTTGTTACATAAGTCCACTAAACAGGAGCCACAGCGTCTTACAGATGTCTCCTTGGTGTTCTGCCCAGGACTTCTGCCGGTTTCAGGGATGTCTTCTTCAGCTAATACCTGTGGGCTCTTCTTAACCTCATTGAGGATTCCACATTGTGCTTTTGGAGTCATCTTGGCCAGACGCCCACCTCTGGGGGTAAGTGGCCACAGCATAAAACCGTCTCTCTATTTATTTATGGACAATCTGTCAAACTGTGACTGACAGGTGCCTAAAGACATCGACCCATGTTCAGAGTTGCATTAAAATACATCCTGGGAAAAATCTGATCAAAAGCGGTCAAAGCCAATGCAAAGTCTGATCACAGATTCAGATCTGATCTCCCAGGATGCATCTGAAGGTGGTCTGGGACACTTGTGTCACATTCTCTTTAAAGTCTGAAGATGAAACTATCCCGGGACAGATTCAAGGACTGCATAGCTAACTTTTGCATTTATGATGGATCATTCCACCAACAAATCATTTTTTTGAATATTATTTTGTTCGAGAAAAAAATCCAGTTGCTTCGCCAGCACGATGGAAATCCTGTTATGACTTTATCGGCATTGTGAACTAAATATATTTCATGATATTTCTCTCTGGCTTCCTTTTGTTTGAGGTATGTCCACGTTTTGAGTTTCAGACCAGCAGCACGCTCCCAGACGGGAGATAAAAGGACAATTAACAGCTTATTTCAAACAGGTGATTAATTATGACGATTTGGTACAAAAGCAGTTTAATCCCAAAGAGAGGCAGAAGAAGTCCACTTCATCATGAGATGTTTAAAAATAATGATCTTCAAAGAAATATTAGAAAAAATGTTAATGTCTCTCAACAGGATATTAATCACTGACTCAGATTAAAAAGGGCCAGGAAGCCCATGACTCTGGTCCCACTGCTCCAAACACGGGCATCCATCAAAAGTTTTTATAAATACAGGGAAGGGAATAAATAATAAACAGCACTCACAAGTAGCTTTTATGTGTAAGAAAGAGGATTTATGGTAACCTTCTTCGCAGGTTTCTGAACTCAGAAGCATCTGGGAAGGACCATCTCATGGTGGGAACAGAAAAGCCCGTCTCCCAGATGTCCTTCAAAAGAAATGGACTGAAGATGAAAAGCACCACGCAGACCATAACGAGGAGCGAGTCCCGACGTCCGGGTGTGTGATGGTATGGGGTCGTATCAGCGCCTCTGGCAAAAGTAATTTACACTTCTGTGGTGGCACCACCCGTGTAACGTTCCTCTTCAAAACCACATCTCTGAGATGTCCATGCATTTTTCAACAAAACAATGCAAAAAACTACATTCTCCCAACGTTTTAGAGGCAGAAGAGGATACGGGCGCTGGATTATCCTGCTGTAGTCCCGATGTGTTCCTAGTGGAGAATTATGAAGATATTATTATAAAGATTATAAAGATGTGTTTGTAGGAGGACAAAAGAAAAAACAGGATTCTGTCTTGTCAGAAGGACTGCAATGAAAAAAACAACAAAATATATTACTCTCAGTGAGGTATCAAAGTGAATTTTGTAAGATCAGATGCTCATCGTTTTGGACGGACTTGAGTGTCAAATGCGCCGTTTGTAACATCAAAAGAATATTTAAACTGCAGAAGGAAGACATTTTTCCTGGTAAAAGGGGTGTGTAGATGTCTGGAGCAGATCTCAGAGGGGGAAGGAGTGTGTGGACACCAAAAAGAGGCAAATGTACAGAATCGTGGTTCCTTCAGCAGTGACATCTAGAACAATTGATTCTTATGCTTTAGTGAAGAGGACAAGCTCATCTACAGGAGGAACAACTGAAACAAGCTGAGTAACACGCTGCCTCAGATTAAGAGCTCGTGGATCTGTCAGGGCTGGGATGTTTGCACATACATCAACATCAACATTTATTCAGAGGTATTTTTTCCTCCCCAGGTAATCATGTAAGTCTACAATTATTTCTCCAGTTATCTTAAAAGGAAATATGACCCTACACTACAATTAAAAAAAAAAAAAAAGGTTTTTCTCGTAGGATAAATTCCCTTTTCCAGTCAAATGTCAGCTGTCAACTTCTCATCTTGGCTCTTGAAAATCAATTTCCTGCCCATTACAAGAGAATCCACTAGAAGGTAAATTGGCCAATTTTTGAAAAAAAAATGCATTTGTGGTAAGATACTGTCATTGATTCGGTGGGTGTGATCTCATGATTGTTGTCGAGTGGAATAATTCTGCTTCAGTTCAGAGTGCACAGTCAGGCGTTGAGGGCTCCACGCCGGACGCCGCTGATGTCACCGGTTGAAGACAAACTATCAGATCCCATTTTTACTATAAGCAACATCACTTTAATGGATACATCCAATTTCTTCCAGTCTGGGATGCATTTATTGCCGAGTGCATTGAAGGGGTTTTAAATCTGAGGCTCATGGGCAGCGCTTCAGGGGCTGACTGCGCTCATAATAACAAATTAAAATTTCATTAGGACAGGCTCATTTCAAGGGGAGAAAATTTCTTTGACAAGTTGGACGGGTTTAGGACATTAAATGGAGGGGAGATGAGAATATTAAAACACCAGGCTTTCTGCACACATCATCATAGACAAATGTTAAACATGCAAGATGTTTGTCTGTGCTCATTTTCTTGATACTGCTGTCACTTTGTCTCAGAAACAAATTCACTCAAAATATTAGCATCTCTGTTTGAAGTTCCCACACAGACATAAAAAAAAAAGGGTCGGATTGTAAAAACGAACAATTTAACAGACACAGTGGGTTAAATGGATTGTTTTTATCTTGAGCAATATTTAGAATTTGACCCCAGGTTAAGCGCTTATGTGACAAAGTCATGTGACCTCATAACTCTCTGTGATGAGATCAAACTCATCACAAAATATTTATTTAATAAACCAGTTGAGGTATGTATTTTTGCTTAAACCTGATTCAGGTAAGTATTAACAGGTGTCTACATGTTTTCTTATTTTAGATAAATTATGTTATCCTGCATACCATTTTTGTTCATTTATACAAAAAACAGACAGAAAAATCTGTGAAATACAAATAAAATTAAAATGGTAGGTTATACTGACTCCAAAGGCTAAATTTCAAAATTGTTGTGTACAACTACTACCAGACAGTTGACCTTTGAACCAGGTGAAGTTGTGATTTTTAGACTGGCACATAAAGGATAGTTTTTGTTTATTTAATTCTGTCAGTTGTCTTTCTTCACTAGAACCATGCATGATAACGCGTAAATAAACAAATTAGAGACTTAGAGTTTAATTCTTCTTCCCTGATCCACGTCCCCACGTCCTAGTGGAGCAGAAAGTGACACTTCCACAGTGTCATTCAGTGAGACATTCAGATTCAGGGTGACGTCACATGACGGAGTTGGCTCAGATTTGAATTACCCAGCTTCCTCGACTTAAACGTCAGGTGATGTTGCTAAGAAACGAGCTAATAACGCTGTAGCTGAGACATCATACATGTAAACTTTAGAAATTAGTCTGAAGAACTTTAAACCAAACACTTTAGACCACTCGGACACAGAAGCCCGGGGTGGATAGGGCTGATGGGTTGTGGAGGAATCACAGTGGGATTTCTGACAGATCCGCTGAGTTGCATATGCTGCCATTTTTATTTTATTTGTTTCCCAACCTCAGCCAGTTCAGGTCATGGACCACAAAATGACGGGGCCTAAAAAAGGGATCTTGTGCTTGAGAGCGAGATCAACTGTCCGTGATCACATAACATACAAGGACAATATAAGTGAATCATTATCAGTAAGTAAGTTCTCCTGATGCGTGGTAGCGTGCACTCTGAAACCATGTGACCACTCCGACTTCAATAACATGCATCAGTGGTGTAATCAATGCTCAACCTGCTGTTGCTTGGTCGCACAAAGCTTTAGGACCGATCTAAATAAGGGTAGAGTGGTGGAGTGGACTTGTGTGGCTCACATACAGCAGCGCCTTTGATTTCTGTTGATACGACTTTTATTTGATAAAATCAGAGTCAGCCTTTGTATTTTCTGAAAACTTCAGTCTCGCTGGGCAGTTTGTGCAGGAGGTTAAGATCGGGCATCATCTGTGTCTTGTTCATTCAAAACACAGAAACCAAAGTGTTGCAGCGCACATCAGCTGGTCTTCTCATAAAAAGGAGAACTTTATTCATTTAAATGTTTTATTTAAACTCTCAAGTCATTAGAGGACCTCTTTTCAATCAGTCTCCCTGTTCGAGAAATAAGCCTGTCAAGTTCTGATGGTGTGGTGAAGGAAGAAATGACAGCAGGGAAAATGGGAACACAACTGTGAAACTCACTAAAGATGGACACAAAGATGGAAAATCGGATAGGAAGCCTCCTCCTGATTTAACCATTTGCTTCATTCATTTTTTCATATCTATTTTAAAACTGGCCTAAATTATTGCTTTTTCTTTTTTTTATTATTAAAAAAATGAAAATATTGACTAAATCAAGTGAAATACCTCCCATTATCAAAAAAAAAGGAGCCATCTGGAGAGAGTGTTAGAAACTGAATGTGAGCGGGGAGCTTCTGGTCACAATCACCGAGCCTCTGGTGCTCCCAAGCATCTGGCTTTGAATTTGTTGGTGGAAATCCGGTAAGCTGACCAGCTGTACTCGCTTTCTCAAATTAACAGTGATAAATCCGTGGACCCGCTCCACAGCACCAGGTTTTCAACTAAAAATCTGAGAGCAGAAATAAAGAGCTGGAGGTTTTGGAGTGGTGGAGCCGAGATTGAGTGTTAGGAGACCTGAGACGGGCTCCGGCAGATCCCCGCGTCCCTAAACAGGAATATGCAAGTATAGATAATGGATGCATGGGTATTTTGGGCATTTAGCTGATGGTGAATCCCAGTCCGTATACCTGAGAAAAGAAAAGAGCCCAAACCCAGAGCGTGGCCGTCTCAACTCAGCCACACATCGAAACATTAAACATCTATATTTACTTTCCACCTCTGGTCCACAGCTAACCCTCAAGACGCTTAATCCATGTCAAGTCAAGTGAATAAGTGGGCCAATGCAGCACTTGCTAAAGTTTAGGTCTCGTCCATGTCAGGACCTTTAAGCTACATCTGGCCAACATAAGTGCCTGAGCTGCAACTGAGCCACAAATGACAGAAGAAGCCCAAATAAACCCAAAATCTGACTGTACTCGTGGGAACTATCACTTTTATTTTTTTTATTAACGCTAACCATTCATTTTACTTTCCATCTACTGTATATTTAAATCTTGGATTTAACCAGTTGCAAATGGCGGGTTGAAAAGTGAAAGAAATGTAGAAAATATTAAGTCAGGTGAAGTTTGAACTTTGGTTCATTAGATGACAGTTTGTAAATTAATAACAGACGCTATCCTCTTCTAACTTTTTACAGATTTTCTCTGGGCTGTCGAATGTGGTACATTTTTGTAAAATTTTTGCTTAATGTGAAATGTCCTAGGCAGCACACAGATTTGGGTTTAATCCTGGCTTAAGTTGGTGTTTGTGACTCAGTTCAAACGCTGGCGATTGTTATGTGGTTTGAATTTAAAGAGCTCAATCTAACTTGATTTATACAAAACCCGACTTACAGCAAGTGATGCATAGTCCACATGGGACCCACATTTTACATCCTGGCTTTGACATGGGTCATGGCAAGTGTGCTGGAAGGTATGGCATAGGAGAAAAAAAAAGCCAGAGAAAGCCAGAGAAAACCACACATCTTTAATCGGTTTAGCATCATGGGCAAAACAGGTAAACCATGTATTCACCATGTTCGGGTGTCTTTTTCATTCCACTGAAGACAACTGCAGGACAGTGTGTCCACTGACACCTAAACCAGTCTCTTCTGCAAGAAGGCAGGAAACCGTTCGTGTTTTGGTGATACTACCTTCATTAAAATCTGTTTGTCCATGTCCCTCACCCGGCGACAATCCATAAACTCACACATATGGATGGTCTACCGTGGTCAAACTTGCATAGTTGGATTAACTGTAAATATTTTTAAATAACATGCTTTTCTAAACATTTGTACAATAAATGCCACAAAAAGTTTTTTTTTCGTCAGAATTTTTGTGGCATTCTGTTGTGAAAGGTGGAAAAACCAGTTTAACAAGTTATATTTGGAATTCAAATATGACAAAAATAATACGTCTGGATGCAATATCTGTGGTTACGAAGTATCTCGAACCCTTATGTCACCAGGTGAGACACATTTATACAAAATCTGGACACGGACCAGGATCGGTCCGGATTCTTCTAAGACTTAAGAAATAAACCCTCCAGATATTTCAGGATTCTGACCCTCTTCAGTACATCGACCTCAGGTATTTCCAGATTTCCTTGTATATGACAAAAACAAGACACAACATATGTCCTCATGCAGTGTCTTCTGTCCATATACCTCTCGTCTCATTATTCACCAGTAATGGTCCTGATTCTTCACATATTTTGGGAATTATCTCCTACAGATCTCTATAGATTCTGGCCTTTGATTCTTCTCAGTATTAAGAATAGCTTTGACAATGTTAAAATAATGTTTTTGGTTTTTTTTACTCCCAAAGAAGTCCCTGATTTTGTTGGTTGGATGTTGAGAGTTGTGAACATTGTTCTCCATCTCCAGAGAAATGTTCAGACTCTTTTCTTTTTAATTAAAAGAATGTTGTTTATCTGATTAGCTGAAAAGAGGAGACAATGGGAACATGCGTTGTCTGTCATAATTTAATATTGCCTTTCATGAAATGTAAAACTAAGTATAATTCTGGATGGTGAATAAATACTAGAGAGGGAATCAAGATGACAAGCTCACCTTTTTCTGCTATAAATAAAACCGATGTCAGCCAAGGTTGGGACGCTAGAGCTAATCTAATTAAATGTGCCAACATTTAATTAAGCTGATCACAAACTGAAAGATAGGGAAATTAATTATGTGTAGCCACATCACTGAATCTTGTTTTTTTTTAATGCACTACAGAAACTTACCTTTGGCTCCAATATTTTATTTTCCAAAATTAATTTAGCCCACAGATGTAAAGTTTTCAGTTGAACCTGTTTGCCAGTTTTTAATCACATTCTAGTTTTAAAGGCCAGAGAAAGTGCTCTGTTAGACATCTCTGTTAGTTTTAAATCCATAAAAGTTGATAAGCGTTGCAGGGAACTAGACCCCGAAGAGGCGCCGGTCTTCACGATAATGCAAGCTGCTGATATCCAGGCTGATAAAAGATCTGTTTTAAGAAGGGAAGGAGGGGAATAAAAAGACATGTCTGTACCCAGCCATGCAGCTAAAGCGATTATTTTGGGTCACAAAGCTCAAACAGCTACTGCAGATCTTCCTTGTTCTGCTCAGCTTCGCCTGGAGCTGCTGGTCTGCTCCATGTCCATGGCCTCTTCCCTCTCCGTCTTTTCTTTTTTTGTCCTGTTATCCCACCATGCACAGGCAGAAGAGGCCTAACAGACGTAAACAACTTCCAACAGTTTTGACACTCGTGCAACATTATTTCTCTCCTTAAAGAAAGAACCTGCAAAATGGATCAAACAAAAGACGCAGGAATCCCTTAAATCGAATCAAAATCCAGAAAAAAGTACCTAAACTATTTGTGCATTTGCAACAAATTCAGTACATGCTTTTGGGAGGCAATTAAATAAACAACATTTAAGCATTTATTTTCCTGCCTCTCATCACCAGACTTGTGTAAAAACTATCCATAATTATAAAAAAAAACAACTTTAAGCCTTGTGATTTCTGACAGTTGGGGATGGAAAGACTTTGTGAATGCTGGAGCAAAACCACATCTGGAAGACAGATGTTCTTGTGTTGTTATTTCAACTATAACAATAAGCCTAAAAATAACTAGCCTAAATGGTTGGTAGAGAGAAGACTCCAGAATTGTTTTAAGGGATGATGTTCGTGTTGTTGGTGAAAGCAGGAAGCCCGTCTGATGTGGTGAACGAGTGAAGGAGTAGCATCTCAACTAAATCGTCCATCTGTCTTCTACACCCGCTGAATCCATCTGCAGGGTCACATGGTCTGCTGGAGCCAATCCCGGCTCATGACAGGTGAGAGGCAGGGGTACACCTGGACGGATCGCCAGTCCATCGCATCTCAACCAAGTCGTCACCTGCTTACACACTCGTTGTGGTTCTTCAGGTGCAGAAATGGTAAACATCTCCATCGTCAGATAAAACTCTAACTTTTATTTCTGCCCACTGTTTTGCACAAATAAACACTGTTCCCACCTGCAACCTTAAGAAAACCCACAGATCAGAACTTCACATAATCATCTTTCGCTCTTGTAATTAAACACATTTCACCTTATTTCATGCACTGACTTCAGTCATCAGACCAGTTTCTCTCCTTTATTTTTTTAAATTCATGTCTTCTGGTTCACCGATTCATCGGCAGGTTTCAGCTGATTTGTTCCTTCCAGAAACTCAGAGTTGGTTTGCGTTGGTCTCTAACTCGGATCTTCAGAGGAGGAAGTGAACTTTCTCAATAACGGAGTCCAAAGATTCAGTCTGCTGCACCTGTGCAACAGAACCTGCTCAAAGAGCAGGTTTGGATTCAAGTTTCCATAAAAAACAAAACACAAACCAAGACAGCAGGTAAGAAGTTGAGCAAAAAGTGTTAAAACTACCTCTTTTAATGTGGATGAACCAGGTTTCTCAAAAGCTGCAGATTCTGATTTGAAATCGGGGTTTGTGATGACCCTTCTCTGTGGAACTGATGACATGAGCGACTCAGAACAATGAAAAATGACTTTATGAGTCATAGACAGCGTAAAAAGCGAGACATGATCACAGTGATATTTTCCTGGAGGTCTGAAAAGGGAATATGTGGTGTTTTTTCCTTCATTGTAGTTTTCTTGCACAAATTGTTCCAGTGTGCTTCATCTTTCATCGTCTTCTTTTGTTTGAGCTTTTTTTTTTTTGTTCCCGTCTGTTTCCCATGAAAAACAAGCATCATTATTAGTTCTGCTGCTCCCATATGCCATGAATTCGCCGTAATTCAGACCTTGATCATCCCACACAAGACAACCCGTGGATGGAAGACACACGATCCAATTAGCATCTCTGCAGCAGCGCGAACCCAGGGAGTTCCAGGTGATCCAAGGGATCTCATTTGGAGATTATTTTGAGAGCTGGAAAGTTGTCTTAGTTGGTTGGTTGCAGAGGAACAATCCAGCAGAAGAATGTTTTCCACGTATTATTCATGCACGGTCTGCCTGCTTCTGGCAGTCGCTGCCATGATTACCATTCTTGTGAAGTTTCAGCCTCATGCCAGAAGGATGGCGGTGCATTTTATATTGATTTTGTTTGTTTTTTTTTCTCTTTCTTGAAATCACCGTGTGAAAATTCCTATTTAATTTGGAAACGGAGATCTGAACACTGCCAGCTTCATTTGAAGAGCCTGTTTCTGCTTCCAGTGGAGAAGAAGTTCAGCGTAGCTTTGAGTAAATATCTGCCAATGGATTAAAATGCAAGAAGAAAAGTTGATCAAATAGAATAAAGACATTACTGAAGGACGTGCTTTGTGGTTTGTGGATCCCCCATATTCATGCCGTCCTGGTGTCCATCCTCCCACCAGCTCGATCTGCTGTGTGGAAAGTGACGATGATGCTTCCACAATGAAGCACAAAGAAGATCATTCTTCTTGAGAATCAGCTGAGTTTTATCTTCTGTTGGGACAGCAGCATCACTATTTTACTAACTACTGACTTAAAAAAACTGAACAAACTGTCAGAGGCCACGTGTGCCTGCAAAACACATTTTTCTGTAAGTTCTGATGATTTGATCAAATGAAGGCATCAATACCAGCTGATTTATGAAAGAAAGGAAACAATTCTCATCTTTTACTCATCACTGAAGTCTGAGACTTCTTCAGCTTTGCTGAAATACAAACAGGAAGAATACAGACCTTTAACATTACTGTGATTTTAAAAAAACGATAGGCTGAATGAGTGTATTATTATAAATTTCTGTCAGGGACAAATAAATTAGAATTCAACTGAATTACATTAAACTACTATTTCATGGTGAACAGATTTTAAAGGTGACAAATGACCTTTTGTAAAAGTTGACAGAAATTCTTACTCAGATTTCTGTGAATGGGTTTTGATCAAAATGCCACGAGATCAGTACAACACGACACTGACTTTGTGTTCGGCTGGAAGCAGGATTTTCCAGCTACGATCAAAGTGGCACTTTTAGGTAATAGTCAGGAAGGAAAATGTTTTACACTTTTTCTTTTTTTCTTCACCTTTTCAGGTTTTGCTCAGCACTGAATTCTGCTGCTTTTCACCTGATTCTCCTCCTCCATCTGTTTAACACCTTGTAATGACTTTTGCTATCAATATCTGATATCTTATCTTATCTTATCTTATCTTATCTTA
>JAOWBL010069465.1:0-11285 GCA_028564865.1 Zenarchopterus dispar
GTGTGTGTGTATATATATATATATATATATATATATATATATATATATATATATATATATATATATATATATAATATAAATGTGTGTGTGTGTGTGTGTTGACAAAATGAATCTGGTTTTCACATCCCTGAATCTTACTATTGGTTTGCACCTTATTGTAAGCCCTCTGTAATTACATCCATGAAGGCGTGCCATTATTGTAGATTTTGATAATGATACGCCTACCACTTCCAGAGTATTCTTGATTCATGCTGATGTTATGAAAGGGTTTTTTTTTATCTCCAAGGTGGAGATTGGTGGCCGTCATTCATTTGCTTTCTCTATTTATTCAATAAAGTACCGCACTGTCGATTTGGGCAGAACTAAGGTTTTTGCTGTCTCTTTTTAGTTTTATATTGTTTTTCAGCCTAATAATCCTTCCTATCTTCTCCTTCGCTTGAGATCTCCTTAGACTTTTAATTAGTAACTCCAGTCAAACAGCTGATATATACCAGCTCAGTAACTGCCATCAACTCCAAACCTTTGTTCTCTAAATGAGATAATTATCAAAATACATATGGACACATGGACACTGAGGTACTTTGACTAAACAGATTATAATTCTTAAATAGTAAATAATTTATTTATTGTGATAGTCCTTAAATTCAAGCTGAAAGTCTTTACTTTCATCACATTTTGATTGGTTTATTATAGACAAATTGTAACCCTTAAAAGGGTTAAAAGACATTGTCTTAAGACTTCTGTGTGTAATATGCGCAGTCTATTCATAAGAAGTAAAAATGCTAGGATGCACAGCTATTTAAATGGGCACAGGGACAGCTTGGCTTCTTAGTCTCAGGATGAGAAACTGCATTTACCCTGTGAGGTTTTTGGTCTGAAACAGGAGAAGAACTGCTGCCCCGAGGGAAATACACTCCTGTATTCTCTTACGGACTGCAGCGATGATTAATGTCTGTGTGTTGAACTGGTGTGTGTGACTGTGATCATCACGTTGTGGGATGGGTGTGTGCATTTGTTTTGTTCGAGGTGCTGGGTAACATGCGAACCGCACAGTTAAAGCTTCCTGAAAAAAGAGTAAATAAATAATTAAACTTTCACCTGCATCCATCACCCTGTTGCGAAGTTCCACTGAATTTGCAGCTTGGAGTTTTTCCTTTTTAGCATGTCATCTCTTTTCTTCTAAAGCCACTTCGTTCTCCATCTCCCCTGTAGTCTTCCCTCCTCTCTGTGTCTCATTGATTCAAGCTTTAAACTTTCACTTTTACTCCCTTACCCAGGAGGTGAAGTTAAATTGCACCCATTGCTTTTCTGTTTCTCTGCACACTCACTGCCTCTGTGCACGTTTCACTTTTTCGCTTCTCTTCTTTCTCTTTGAGAACGCAGACTCCAAGGTGTTCCAGTCCACTACTCATATTTATTGTAGATCAAGAGGCGAATGAGATAGTGAAGTGAGAGCTTCTTACACCTATTACCACCACCTATGCGGCCAATTTATCACCTTATGTCTCACTCGCTTTACCCACAAGTTAATCTGTTTTCTGTCGCAATTGCCAGGAAACAGTCATCCATTATTGTTGCTATACTACTCTTTTTTTTCTAACTTCAAAAACAACTTTCCCTTCATCTAATTTGGACAAAATTGAAGATTCCAGATTACACGTAAGGCTAACACAATATTTATCTCTTCTATTAAATCCATGAATACGTTGCTTTTTGTTTATTTTTGTACTGTATTAGATGTAATTGTTCTTTAATCTTATCTGTCATGCAGTATTTGAATAAAAGGTGGATAGAAAGTAAAAAATGTATTTAGGAGCAGATATAAGACATTTTACAGAGAGATGTCAGAGCTTTTGGTTCAAATTATTTCAGGGGTTGATTTTTACCTCAAGTTATTTCTGATCTTGCATTTACAGTCAGAGGCGTCACTGGGCTAGGTACACCTAGTATTCCTAATGAAGTGGTGAGGGGTTTATTAGATATACAAGATGTACCTAATAAAGAATCTGACTTAAGAATCTTAAGAATCTTAAGAATATTTATATATATACAAATGTGTGTATATGTATATATATATAAATGTGTGTGTGTGTTGTGTTGACAAAATGAATCTGGTTTTCACATCCCTGAATCTTACTATTGGTTTGCATCTGGTTTTCACCTAATAAAGTGGTCAGTGAGTGCACTGGACATTGCAAACACATAATTTCTCTCTCTTTTCCTCTCTGTCACTCCCTATTTCAAGTGTTTTCCATTTTGTTTCTCATTCTTGTAGATGCCATTTTTTCATTCAAGGGTGCAGTCAGATATTCAAAGACCTTTTTATTTTTTTACTGTGTTAATGTTAAGCCAGCCCATGTTTGACACTCTCCAGCTCTAACGATTGGTTGTGTGTGTGTGTTTGTGTGTGTGTTCAGTTATTATTGAAACTGACTTAGAGTACATTTAAGTCAGTTTAAACATAACTTTCTTTCAGAGTATGGCTAGTTGTACTTCTAAGTTTTAAGTTTGTTTTAACCTTAAAGTGTAATTTAGTATTCCTTCATCATATCTGCTGCTGACGTGCCATTATATGCCATATAATATTCTATATATGTAATTTGTAACATAATACATGTACATTAAACTATTACATTATTTATTAAAATATCTGATTAGATATATTTTATTACAGTTTGTTACAGGATGATTGTAACAAATTCTGCTCTTCATGGGATCTGATTTGTGAAGAAGATTTTTGCAGTATTTCATTCTTGTAGAGTTTTTCTTTATTTCTTAATTAAGCTGCTTTTGTTAGGTTTTGACATCAAACCACCTGTGTTTCATTGTTAAGCAGATTTCTTTCATAACGTTAACCGCACATTCAGAGGTGAACTACAGAAAGTTTTCCTTTGAAGCTGTGAAACTTTTCTCTTTATTTTTTGTGATATAAAAGGAGTCCATGGCTGTGGGGGGGGATTTTTTAAAAATTAAATAAAAGGGTAAAAAAAGAAGAAAAACCATATGTGTGTGGATTTTGGCTGAGCCAAATAAATTTGTTCAATGTTAGAAATGTTTTCTTGGTGCCTGTGGGCGATTTGGTGTAGGTTTACACTGTGCCTTATTAAAAAAAAGAAAAAGAAAGGAAGAAAGAAAGATGTGAAAATCAAAGCTCTGTTGACCTAATTCTAACAGTTACACTGTACAAGCAATAAACTGAAACTAAATGAATATATACACACACACACACACACACACACACACACACACACACACACACATATATATATATATATATATACACACACACACACACATGCAAGGTCTGTTTTCTTCCCTCAGCTGCTTCATCTGCTGCCAGGTCCATACCTCTTTGATGATCCCTGTGTCAATTTTGGAAGGAGATATTCAACACAGAAGAGATATTGAATAGTCTTCAAAACCCTCAAAGTCAAAGTACCCCTTGCTAATTGATTTCTGTTTATGGTACTTTGAGGTTTACTTTACCTGATGAATACCAGAGTACAGTTCTGAGAAACTGAGTCGTGGTGGCATGATGAAGGATGAAAAAAAAAAAAAAAAACATACTCTGTGGGGCTTCCACAGTCTGAGTTGGACACAGTTGAATTACCTACTGCTTTTCTGACAAATACTATAGACTTTATATTGTGGGTATAAATAACAGGGCTGAGGGACTGTATATTGTAACACTGTTCAACAGCTGATCCTTATAAAACATTTATAAACTTGTTTTGCTGATAATCACAACTGATAATATATAAACGCACTGGAGAAGGAATATATACCAAGTGCATGTTCTGTTTTGTCAAATAACAATTTATGTATGTCTATAAATAAATTATTAAGCTAAATCAATTGTATGTAGTCACAATTCTGAGTAATATGGAGAACACCTTGTTACCTTTTCACCTAAACTAGCCTAATTCTCAATTGTATAGATTAAATAAAGTGTTGGAGACATTTCTTAGAGGTCACACAGTGGCTACAGATTTATCCACTGCATATCTACATGATCCTAATCTCATGCTCCACTACATCTCGATAGCATGACACTGAATCACACACTGCCCGTTGCATTCGTTGGTGAATGATTGTGTGTATGATGCACTGCTTAACATACAGTAGAAAAGAAATCTGTGTCTCTGAAGACTAAGAGGATGGATGAGTTACTGTGGCTTGTACTGCAAAGTGCTTTGAGAGTTCAACAAGACTAGAAAAGTCACATACAGTTCATTTATAATGTACTCTTGCCTTTTGACTATCTCAAACCAGTCTGGCCATTTTCCTCTACCTTCTGGTATCTACAATGTGCATGTTTTCGCATACCAGCTTGCTGAAAAAAAGTATGTAAAATGAAATGGAAGTGGTACTCTTGTAAATCTGTAGATTTTCATTGTGCACTGAAAAGTAGTCTAATAGCACATAAAAAAGCCCTTCACAGTGCTAGAGCAACCTATTATTTGTCATTGACAGAAGATAATGAAAACAACCTATGTTTCTGTTCAGCACTGTAGTCAGGCTGGTATATAGTCGCAATTCAGTTGAGACAGGCATTCCTGGAGCTCTCAGTAATGAAGACATTATGAGTTTCTTGAGCAGTAAAATTATCAGCATTCAAAAAGAAATCACCCAGCAGCACCTGTTGGCATTTCTTCAGCTTCAGTGACTTTCTCCGGTCCTGACCAGACTCTAGACTGTTTCGCCCTATAGACCTCCATGACCTGACCTCATCATCAATAAAGCTAAATCATCCATGTGTCTGTTAGACCCCATCCTAATTCGACTACTCAAAAATGTTTTCTCTTTTATTGGCACAACAATATTGGATCAGATCAACCTATTCCTAAAATCAGTGCCACAGGTTTTCAGCCTCAGTAATTACACCTTTACTTAAAAAAACCCTCTCTTGATCCAGACATTCTACTGAATTATAGACCAAAACCTTCCATTTATATTTCAAATTCTGGAAAAGGTAGTTGAAAGCCATTTATGTGACCACCTGTAAAGAAATGACCTATTTGAAGTTTTTCAGTCATGTCTTCCGAATACATCATAGCACAGAAATAGCTCTGGTTAGAGGCACTAATGAGCTTCTTATGGCCTCAGATAATGGATTAGTTTCCATACTAGTTTTGTTGGACCTAAGTTCTGCTTTTTATACCGTAGATCATTGTATTTTACTGCAAAAGTTAGAGCATTTTAGGAATAAAGAGACAAGACTAGTCTGGTTTAAATTATATCTATGTGACAGATTCCAGTTTGCAAGACCTGATAGTACCTTATCATCCTATTAGGGCTTTCTGCTCTTAAAGTGCAGGTTTACTTGTAGTTCCTAGAATATCCAAATGTACATTTGGAAGATGGGGCTTCTGGTATATGGCACCGTTACTATGGAACCAACTTCCAATTTGGGTTAAGGAGGCTGACACCACCTCCACCTTTAAAAACAATTTTTAAAAAAAAATTCTGTTTAGTAAAGCCAGTTAGTCTGAACTTTTAGGGTCAGTAGTCATAGCTGCAGCTACAGAACAAGACTAGAGCAGACTGTTCTTAAACATAGCTTCATTGTAGATATTCTACTATAGACCTATGCTGGACACCAACATGATCCACTGAGTGGTGTCCCTCACCCTTTTTCTCTCCTCTTCTTCTTTTTTCTTTCTTCAACTCAAACCACAGTTACTGATTAGAAGAATCTAATAAACATAAATGCGCTCCATTGCTCTTGTAGTTTGTTGTTCTGGTCTGCTCCCTATTTTTCTCTTCAATGTTTGTTTGGAGGCCAGAGCTTCCAGAGCTTCATGCTGACCCACAGTCCCACCCTCTGACCACCTCAGCATTTGCAGTCTACTCCAGTTAATAGTCATCTCTGTAGAATGAATCAAATATACATAAAATTCTCAGTTCTCCAGTTAATTGATAACTACTAATATATTTTGCGTAATGTACAATTGATAATATATCTGTGCCTATCCGCGCTCTGGTCTTCATCCTCTCTTTCCTATCTCCATGTTCCTGAGCTGGATTTTGGCAGGAGGGTCCCTCTTTATGAGGCAGGTCCTGCTCGAGGTTTCTTCCCTCTTAAAGGAAAGGGTTTTGTTGCGACTGTTTGTCTTCAGACTTTTCTCCCACTATTAGAGTCTTTACCTGCCGTTGTTCATTTAATAATTGCCCTGGGGTCATGCTATTGGTCTCTGAAAAGTGACAACATGTGATGTAATAGACCCTGCATAAATACAATTAAATTGAACTTAATAACTTTCGTTCTCTTGATCTATTCTATTTTTATACCAGTTTCTGTAAAACCTAAAAATGGTTGAAAGTCAAAGTAGATTGGCCGTTCTGATATTACACAAACCATGCCACATTCAGTATCTTTTAAAACATCTTTATTCAGCCATTCTGATGCTCAGTTTGTCGAGGTCAATATGCTGAAATGTACTAAGCTCATAAGCTATTTGAATCAATAAAGAGTTTAACAGGTAGGCCTAAAATGTGACTAGTGAGTGTTTGTCAAAACAACCTTGACACTGATTTGATTTTCACATTTAAAAGTGGAGAGGATATAAAAAAAGGAATTTCAGTGTTCTTGACAAACTAGCTAGAATGTGAACTCTGTTTAAAAAAGGTCAGTGATTTATAAAACCATTCCTTGAAAGCTTCAGCTTCAATAAATTTAGTGTTTCATTCACAAAGACAAGTATATGTGCAATGTACAAATTAAATGAATTCAACACCCTTTCAATTTTACATGGAGTAGGAGTGAAATTTTATGATGTTTTATATAAGTATATTGACTTATGAAGATAGTTTAAAGGAGGGTGTATTATTTATAATATACTGACTCCAATAATGTTTTATCTTGATCAACTTCCTCTTCACTGGATCCCTTTGTAATGGGTCTGTATATGCGTGCCACAAAAATGCCACCTGTATAATTTTTTCCAAAGCTTCTAAGAATGCAGTCTACAATATGAATATAATAAATACTTTATAAATATATATTTTTATGTTTTACTCCAATCTAATGCCAACAAAAACATGTTTTAACCCAATACTGGGTTGGACAAATGGGAGCACTGGGTTGTCCAAGAGTTACCATTAGGGCAAGAAAATGGATATGTTGACCATCATTAATCCAAATTATCTGCTTTGTAAATATTTCACTTTCCATCAACATGATACCCAAGTATTAAGATTGAATTAGGTCAAATTGATGTTTTTCCTTCCCAAATTGTCAAAGCTAGTCACTATATTCTGCCAATCAATCAAAACTTAAAAAAAGGGGGAAAAAATAGATAGTATATAAGGATGAAATTAGGCTGTTGAAGGTACAAGTGTTTAAGATTAAAAGTGTTAGAGGGTGATGCAGCCAAAGTCGAGTAATATTTTTCAGTTCAATAGCATTCAAGTTAAACAGCCTATTATTATGAGTCTGGTAATAAATATGGAATATTCTGCCAGTGTACTATTAAATTCCTGCATCCTGATCGTCACAAGAATATTATTTTAATTTTTTTTTTTTTTTGTAGACCAATCTGAATCTGTTATGGCAGAGTCATTACATGTTTGCTCATTATACCTTTCTCTATGTTGGAGACCATCAGGTTTGTTTCTTCAAGTAAAAACCACCAAGCTGCTTCATTTTGTTCTTAACTTTGACAAAGACAAATCTTTCTATAATAAGAGGAATCCCTGCGTAACTGCTCCAGACTGTTCACTGCGTGTGAGGCTAGGACCTGCCTTTTCTTTAATGGATCACACTGATGTTTAATTCAGCTGTTGTTTTTCTGTGTATTGCAGATCTCCCTTCCTGATCTCTGGTAGATGATCCAAGGACATCAAATATAAGGTAATTATTCTCGTCCAGCATATTTAAATGAACAGTTTAATCAAACTATGGTTATAGCTCGAGCAGCCTATGTAACTGCACTTCTTTCTCCTTGTTTGGACTCCCAATATACATACATACAAGAAGGAGAATTGATTTACTGACCAAAGTATGTCAGCACATTTCTTTTCTGCCTGCTGTCAGCTTCTTAATATTGACCTTTCATGGTTGACCTGTTATTGCACACACCAAAACAATATACATATCTTTAGTTATAGCTGGCAGGAACAAGCTGTAACAATGGAAAACACTGAACACTGGACAGACTTACAGCTCTGTTTCCTGTGTACATTATTTTTGAGTTTAGTTATATTTTAAATATTTATCTTCTCTGTCTGCTTCTTTTATTATTTCTGGGTCAAAGCCTGAGTGAGAACTCAGTTACAGTCCACCTGAACATTTACGAGGAAGGTTAACTCAACACATTCTCTGCTTTATACTGTGACTTTAAGAAGTTCTGCCTGGTAGGATTTCAGTCGGGGTAAAATGTTTACGTGCATTTCAAAACTACAGTTTCAGACTGTTAGAATAATTAATTTGTGTAAATGAGCTTCATTGAATTGTCAGATTGCTGTGTGATGCTCACTCATAAATGGTAAATAGTCTATACTGACATAGCAGCTTTTTACCTTACTCAAAGCACTATTTTGTGTGTGTGTGTGTGTGTTTTCTCACCCACACATTCAGACAGCCATGGTTGCAGGAATGCCATGCAAAGTTCTTGTATTCCAGTGGGAACAGTTTGGGTCTTTACAGCTCTGTCCACAGACACTTCGTCATGAGAAAGCATCAGGGATCACACTGCCAGTTCTGTGATTGGTAGACACCTCCTCCAACACCCACAGACTGTACATAAGATAGGGACATAGCCTACTAGTGTATAAAGTGAGAAGCGGAGAAAGTGAGCAATGAGAGTCATTAGTGCTGAGAAGAAGAGTTTTCAGACAAACTGAATATGAAGGAGATAAGTAAAATGCTGTGTCTTTATTGGTGTTAATGCTTGATTGACAAAATGGTCTTTAAGGAGCGAAGCACAATGCTCCCAAAATAAAAGAAGGAAGAATCACACCAATTACTATTTAAATGTCAAAAGCATTAATGCAAATTAAATGTAATGACCCTCAACCCTTCCCAAAATAGATATGTAGCATTTTGGAATGAGATTCTTTATACACTGATCTCTGGAATTGCTCTCTCCCTCTGACGCAGTGACAGGATTTGTCACTTGGGCTGACAGCCCTTCTGTTGTGTCACATTCCCTTGTGTGACAGATGTGTGGATCAGCCCTGGGTGTGTTGCTCCCAGTAGGCGGCTGAGTATCATTGATCTACAGCTATTGAGCCATAGTTTCACTAATTAGTGTTGGTTTGCAACACCATCCCCACTGAAAAGGACAGTGAGAGAGACACTGAGACAGAACGCTTTCAGGTATTAACCATCTGGGTCAATTAGATGAACGACTTGCTTCTAGATTTGAAGAGATAAGATAAACAGTGTCATAAAGTAAAGGGCCAGAATACATAATTAAAGTAATTGGTTATATCATCTGGTAATCGGAATTTGTGTTTGAATTTCAGCCCAAGTTAAACAAATTGTACTAGAAGTGTGATGTAATAATTACAAAAGTATGGCTACAAATTGGGAATGTCACATGTCAGAAGTAAAATTTTTGTTTAGATAGCAGCAATATTAGTTCTCCCACCCGCAGCTACTGGCCTTTACAAAATGTCAGAAAGAAGATGAGTAAATTGTATTTTCAGCTTTTGAAGTGTTATTTTTTTTCTTCTTTTACTCATTAAAAACCATCACTTTGCTAGAAAATGCTGATAAGTGTTACAACTATAAAACATGGATAGGAGAGCTTTTACGTTTCTTTTCACAACATTTGAGGGACATTTTGGCTTTGAGGATACAAAGTGATAAAATGAAGCATTTCAAGGATTCTTTTCTGCAATTATTTTACAAAACCATCATAAAATCTGTAACAACATAGGGTTGTTGTCACATTTTTTTGTAATGTTATTTCTTAGGGACAGGTCAGGACTACAGGCTGGCCATTACCCTCTTTTTTGCAGCCAATCCATTGTATTATGTGGATAACATTTTTTTTTCTTTTGTAAAAAGCTTTCATATTCCATGAAAAGTTGTTACGTTCAAAACAGCACACATTGCTTTGAAATACCACTCTATTTTTCTGCAATAATGTCACCACCACAAAAGTGGTCATGACCTTTGTGAAGAGCTCTGATACAACGTCACTTCAGAACCAGGACACAAGGTTAAGTTGTTCTTCTTTACTCTGGTTATCTCAGTGTTGATAATATCTGGAGGGAGGTCAGATGCCAAATGAGTATTTGCTAGAATAATGCTGAAACACTGCAACATGAGTTGACCAGCATGACAATTAAAAAGTTAATAAACATCAAGAATGTCTAGATATATTAAGATGTACACCACCGTAACCAAACTTAAAACTCTTTTTTTTTTTACAAACAAATGGTAAATATGATATATTATTTGATAAAGCATTAAAACTACTTAAAAATAAAATAGTAATTCATTAATTCAAAATGTTCCATTATGTTCTGCACAACAGCACCATTACAGACAAACTTATGTTACAATGAAATATTCAAGGACACAGATGTGCACTGCACTCCCACAGTCACACATTCATACACATGTGTACACACTACTTTAGTGCAACAACAGGTCAGTGGTACATTGCGAAGTGACAAAACAAGAAGATTTAAATTTTTCTTTTTTAAAAAAAGGAGAGATATGAAAGCTGGAGGGAGAGAAAGAGATATCATGAGAGAGTAATTTTCTTCTCAAGCTGCCATTGCAAAGCCAAGAAAACCAAGAAAATTGATTTATCTATATTTAGCAACAAAAGACAGCAGAGCTTAGTATACACACATAGAAAAACACTTGCTCCTCAGCAGAGCGAGGATTTGCAGTACATCCATGATCAAAACAGCATGGTCAGCTTTATCTTTACACACACTGTGGCTGGTTGTTGATGGTTTGGTCTGAAGTGGATTGCACTCATTAGGTTGTGTTGCAGATTGGTTTCTATTTATAGACATCAGCAGGCTCAGCAGTTGCAGAAGTATGGGGGTGTTTGAAGTAGCACAGGCCTCCAGTGGGCCATGTTAATGAGATGCATTCGGGGTCAATCACTCTCAAAACCACAGGACTTTGACTGAAAGTTAGCCTGGCGTTGGTATGTATGATGTAGGACAGATATTTTGGAGCAGTTGTATTGGACAGGATTTATTACCTTTCCTTCGGAGAAAACAAACAAAGCGATGCAAGTGATGACATATGTTATAAATACCATGGCACATGTCACTATTAGCAATAAATATTTCCAATATTTCTTCTTTTTCAG
>JAOWBL010069466.1:0-19989 GCA_028564865.1 Zenarchopterus dispar
ATTTTACCTTCTCAAATGTTCATTCCTGCTAGAGGTGGATAGTTCTCATTCTTGTGAACTTGACTTAAGTAAATACTCAAATATCACAGATGAGACATTTTCTCAACCACTTGTCTGCACTAAGACAACTTTGTAATGTAAAGATTTTGTGTTCCAAAAAAAAAAGAAGAGATTTTTTGAGTACATGTAAAAAAAAAAAAAAAAAAAATTCAACAGGAAAACTGGATATGTAGTTTACCTAAAAGAAAATTACATTTTTATTTACTTTGATGGCACTGGAAGAGATAAAGACCTTCTCTTTGTACAATGTCTTTTTTTTATGGATAACTCCACATTCAAAAAATAATCATAGTAAGGAAAAACTCTAAACTCAGTTTGGATCATAATTTCAAGTACTTATCCAATATGACTCTGCTATTAAAGGAGTAGAGGGTGAGAATGCAGAAGTAGAGGTTAAATTGTTGAGGTTATCTTTGAGGTTGACAAGGATGGATAGAATTAGGAATAAGCACACCAGAGGAATACCACATGCTATATGTTTGAGAGAGAAAGACCAGATGGAAATGGAATTGGATATGTAAATAGAAAGGAATAGTGAATATATTGGTAGAAGAACAGTAAGGTTAGAACATTCAGAAGTGACACCAAGAGGTTTATCAAAGAGGAAATGTAAAGATGTCTTTGAACAGGACATGAAGTTAGATGGTGGGAGAAAGGAGAATGCAGAGGATAGGGTTGGCAAGCCTAGAACAGAATGGATGAAAGAAAAAAAGAAGAGTAAGAAGTCACTGAAAACAGACTGTTTAGGGTAAATTTTTACATACTGATATGGCCAAACTGGCTAAACATTTTTTTTTTAACATTCTGTACTGACTACAAACGGAGAGGGCGCTATCGAGCCAAACGATGATTGACAGCTGCAGTTCTTCCCCGGAGAGGAAGACGACTGAGAGGAGGAGGGGAGCCTTACAGTCGCGGGAAAAATGGCGGAAGCGTGGTAACTGCTCACGTTTTCAGCAGTAACAGAGATTCAAAACATTGCCTTTTTAACTCACTCCATGTCCGTCTTCGCCTGTGAGTACATAATCTGTGCGCATCAAGTGTTGAGGCTTCATATTTGTAGCACTTTACTCTTTTTGAAGAGAGTTTGTCAGCTTATTCGGTCAACTGTTTTTTCGGCGTCTTCGTACCAAATGAAAGTTGAATAAAGTGGGCTGATGTTTCCCCCCCCCCCCCTTTAGTTTATCACCTCTTCATACACCAGGGAAAACTCATTGACTGAGGAATGCAATATGCAAAGTGGTATGTATTGAATTGATGATTGAATAATTTGTTTCTCGCCAAATTCAGTGTTTTAACTGGATGTCTGCCTAATAGTTTCAGGTTCAGTGCAACAGTCCACCCCCAGACATATCAAGGAAGTCAGCAAGCCAGAGACCATTCAAGAATACCTCGTTACATCTTTAAGGTGTAGTAAATGTACGCTGATCTTTAAATCCAAGGTGTACCTGTTTGACCATCTCAACAAGGTTCACAACTTAGATGTAGAAGCTGCCCTAAGAGAAGCAGGCTTGAAGTATGCGGAGACTACGAAAGCCACCACTGACAGAAACATTAGAAGTGCAAGAAGGCTTTTTAAATGCAACAGCTGTGATTTTAAAACTAGTTCATGGTTTATTTTAAATGAACATGAGAAAGAGTGTCAGAAAACTGAAAATCCCAACTCGAGTCAGACTGCAGTATCTGAAAACCCAGAGACTAAAACAACTGTCCTTTCAGCAAAGCAGCACAGTGGCACTGCAGAAACAGGGGGGACTTCCTTGGTTCTTCCAGGTACGTCTACCTCAGAAACTCAGTGCACACTTACCTTATCAAAGGATCTGAAAACATACAAGAGGCCATCACAAACCATCATGAAGGCCTTTGCGGCAACGTCTGAATCAGATGGGGAACCCTGTGTGAAGCTGGCTGACGATTCTCAAGGATCTCCAATTTTGCATGAAAACCCCTCAAATTCCAGCTCCAACAGCAATGGTGTAATTAAAGTAGCTTCAAAGACTGGAATTGACATGACCACTTTTGGATCACACCTTCATTTGCATGGTAACAATCTTGTGATTGCTGATCTAAAAGCACAGAAGTCTGACAGAAAACATGGAGAAGCAGTTAAAAACAATGTTGGCAAGAGGAGCAGTAAAGAAAGTTCCCGGACTCTTCCTGCTAAAAAAGCAAAACTGCCAAATGAAACACTTCTGGAGAATAAAAATACAAGTACACAACCTTCCTGCAGCACCGAGTTTTCATTTGAAGTTAGTGATGATGAAGAGAAGAAGGATAATCTTGGTAACGAAGAGCCACAAAGACCAAACGTTTATTTCTGTAAGCACTGTGACTACAGCAATATGGACTTTAGACATTTGTGTTCTCATTATCAGAATGACCACCCTTATGTCAAGTACAGAGCAATCTACATTCTCAGCTCAAGTGATCAGAGTGCAACCTTTCGTTGCCTTGAGTGTCCAGTTGAGTTTTTAAGCACAGTTGACCTCAAGTGGCACTACACAGAAAAGCACCCAGAGGCTCTAGATATATTCAAGATGAAATCAGGTCAGTTCAATTTGGTTTACAAATGCTTTGAATGCCCATTTACTGCTAATGGATCAAATGCATTGAGACAGCATTATGAAAACAGGCATCCATTACATCAAGTGGACAATTCTTTGTTGTTCTGTCGATATTCACTGACCCCATGGCAGAAAGGATCATTTTTGAAAACGCAGGAAAAAATGACCAGTCCACTAAAATCAGGAGAGATTTCTCTTGAGAAGGCAAACACACCATGTGAGAAAGTCCAAGACACACCTTCTCCAAAACATCCCACCTCCAAAGGAACGGACCCAGTTTTGCTTAAATGTAACAACTGTGATTTTGTCCATAAGTCAGTTGTTGTTATGCATGTTCACTACCAAAAGAGTCACCCAAATAAAGCAATTGCAATGGATAAAATCCGACAATTAACTTTTGGCACAGGACATACAAAGTCGGAGGTGATGCCTAAAAAAGAGTCTCCAAAGAAAGCAACAGATGGACAGAAAACAACGGAAAGGTTTTCACTGCATATACCAGAGCACAAACCTGAGACATCCAAGTATTATTCAGAGTCTCCCCAAAGTAAGAAACCGGAAATTGTGAAAGTTAAAAGCAAAAGGAAGATGTCATCTACCAAGTCTCCTGAGGAAATGACTACTGGAACGGATGATATGTCATTAAGTTTGACACATAAAGTATTTTATTGCAAAATTTGTGATTACTCAAATCCCAAACTCAGAAGTGTTGTCAATCATTGTTGTTCAAAACATCGTGCAGCAGGACGAACAACTCAGGAAGATATCATAAAATATAGTGCTGAGAAACATGAAAGGAAACTTGATTCCACAGCTAGTAAACAAGTGAAAGTGGGGAGCAGAAGAAAAGTTAAGTGCAAAAAGAAATCCTCTGGTGACATCTTTCTGAAAGGATTTAATCCCTATGCATATCCGGAAAAACTGTTTTTCTGCCAGGACTGCAACTTTGGAAATCCAACTCTTGCAGGAATAATTACTCATCAGTTCAAAACCCACAAACGCATGAATATCGACCGTGAGCGTGTTTATGAACACACAGCTTTGGTCCGTGATGAGATTGAAAAATCAAAACTTGATCCGAGGGGCTCTTCATTCTCAACCCGACTGCCTCTTCCACTCATGAACAAAGGTGATGAAAATAAGTTGTTTTGCCACATGTGCAACTACAGACGCAGCAGTATGACGCTGGTATTGCACCACTGCTATAAGACTCATCGTGGATTTTCAGCTCACGCTGCCAACATAAAACAGTATACTTCTGTGGTTCTCAAACAACTGGAGGAGTCGCACCTGAAAACGGCTACGACTCAAGAAATGAATAAGGAGTCACTGGCGAAAACAGAGAGCAAACAGAAAAAGGCAAAGAAATTTGCCATGTCCCCTAGTTCAGAAACAGACTCGACAACAGACTCGATTCAACCGTCACAAAGAATGCTTCAGTGCTGTAAATGCAAATACAGTACTCAGTATGTTTTTCTTTTAAAGAATCATATGCGTAAAACTCACAAATCAAAACGCTCCGTCACTGATGTATTAAAAATGTGTTTTCGACAGGGGAATTTACAGTCTGGATATCACTGTGAGTGGTGTGTCTTCAGTCACAAAAAAGCAGAAGTAGTTCATAGGCACTACCAGGAGCAACATCCAAGACACCTGTCGAGCCTTTTGTATGTAAGCGCTGAGTTGTATGTTGGTCCCAACACTCAGAAGAAGAACCCTAAACTAAAGTCCACTGCTCACATTGATGGCAGTGTTACAGCTCAAAGAGTAGAAGAAAATGAACAAAACATGTATTCCTGCAGCATTTGTTTGTTCAAAAGTTGCTCCAAGTCAAGTCTGGCACATCATTGTCACACTGTTCATTCCTTACTTGTAAAAGAAGATGGCTCTGATCTCCGGGATGACAATATGGCAAGCGTGAACAGCAATGTGGAAGACCTCAACCATATGCCTGGGTTATTTGAATCTTTCCAAGTGCCTCTTGAAGATGCTGTTGAAGCAACATCAACTTACACATTGTTCAAGTGCCCTTCCTGCCCTGCATGTTTTAACACTTCTCATGGTCTCAGTATTCATCAGGGAATAAAACACATCGGCTTTGTAAACGAGGAAGAACAGGACAAAAGACAAGTGCAAATCCAAAGACGGGTGCATGTCTTTAAGTGTCCAGACTGCCCTTATGTCAACACCTCATATCAGGGAATTTTCACACACTCCCAGATGAAGCATTTTGCTCTCCCCTCCACGGTGGACAGTCTTGATGTGGACGTAACACAGTTGAATAACCATGACGACTACATGAAAACGAAAGATTCCGGTGAAACTTTGAAATTAAGTGGGCATATTTGCAAAATCTGCCAGAAAATCTGTGCAAGTCAAGACAAACTGAACAGACATCATGAGCAGGACCATAACCAGGATTTGTCTAGCTCTGTGTCAAACATGCTCGGAGCAGATCCTACACCATCAGCTAAAACATTAACATTTAAGACCAGCAGCGCTCAAAGAGTTGTGTGCCAACACTGTTCTTTCAGTTGCAAGACAAAAATTGGTCTCAGCCACCACATTCGTATTCGTCACAAGAATGTTGTCTCAAAGAAAATAGCGTACAAGTGTGCCCTTTGCACCCAATTTTTCTTCAGTAAAAAGCGACTTGGATGCCACTATGCCAAGAGACATGGAAAGAATGCTTTCATGAAATACTATGTGCCAGTATGCAAGAAGGTCCTCAAGAAGCCTACCGCACCATCTCAGTACAACCCATCCAATCAGGAGTTGCAAAACACCTTGGCAAAGGACGGCAAAAAATTAGTCTACAGGTGTCCAAAGTGTCCATATGTGAACAGAAGCCATCACGGGATGCTCACTCACTCCCAAATGAAGCATCCAGCCCTTGAGGTAAGAGCCAGCAAACTGGAAACTGGTGAAATACTTGTGGGCAACATAGTTGGTTGTTCCGCAGGAAGAGGTTCCTATGAAAGAGGGTACGAGTGTAAAACATGTCAACAAATTCATACGTCATTGAAGAAATTAAAAATCCACTGTGAGAAGATGCATGGAGAAGCAGTGGCTTCTGAACTACAAACCAACACTGAAAGAGAAAATGACCTTATTAACAGTTCTCAGGGTTGCATGACGCAAACCACGCTCAGTTCCAGCAGTCCTGGAGAAAATCAGTCAGGCTCGGAGTCAGCAAAGAGAAAAACATTGTACAAGTGCCAAATCTGTACCTACTCGGCACACTTACGAGGCTACCTGCGTTACCACTACAAGAAAACTCACAAACTGGATGCAGTAAGCACATACAAGCTTCTTGAGAGATACAACAAGCGTAAATACAAATTGCCCTTCCAGTCTGCTAATTCTGAGAACATTGCAAATGTAAAATGTAAGCAGTGTCCAGATTTAACATTTGAATCATCTCAGTCACTCATTGACCACTACAATACTCTTCACCACTTTAAAATCCAATCAGACTTCAAAGTGATATCAAGTGGAATAAAATACAACAGCACAGGACTTTATAAGTGTGCCCACTGTATGAAGAAGATATGTGGAACTAAAAAACTCTGGCATCACCTGGATCGCCACAAAAATAAAGCGATGCAGGCACCGGAGACTGCACAGAAAAAGCCACCGCTTGAATGTACGACAACGTTGGATCCCGAATCCACCCATGTAAGTTGACTTTGTTGGAGTTCTCATTTACACTCTTATTGGTCTCCAAATCCTTGAGCTACACTTTTGATCTGATCACCGTTACTCTTTTGAACTTACAGCTTTGTAGACAAGATGAAGTGCCCACGTTTGAAAGTGAGGACAAGGACACTGAGAACAACGTGACGTCAGTGAAGTCTGTCTCTCAGCCTTCAAGCCCTCAGTCGTCACCTTCAAAACTCTGTGAAGCAGAGGTTGAAGAAAAAGAAGATGACGGATATGCTTGTGATCAGTGCAAGAGAACATTCATGTCCCTGAAAGGTCTGCGTTTACACAAGAACAGCCACGTGGCCACGGCGGCAATCAAGAGACTAAACGTTCTACCCACCACAGAGTTGAAGCACAAGTAAGAGTTTCAACTTTTATGAAAAATATTCCCTTATGATCTTAATCTTTAACAACAAATTGTAGATGAGTTGTTAGCTTTTCGAGGTTTCAAAAATCCATTGCAAGCTATTAATATTTGTAAATTTGCGAGTGCCTTCTTGGTGGGCTTCAGTATAGGTACAGTTTAAGGAACTAATATTATGATAAAACTATAATAATAGTGGTATTAAGTAACTGTGGTATTAGAGTACTTGCAGGACTAAAACATTTTATGTCCATGTTGTTAACTGTCTCTATAAAAAAATTGAATAATTTTCAATAACTGTTCTATAATAACAAACTAATTGAAATTTTATCATGTTTTTGTTTGTTTGTTTATAATCTCTGTGTTGTCCCTAGCATCACCAGGTATGTTGTGTTTAAATCCGGGAATCGGAAGCGTTTACTTTGTAGCTGCTGTTCCTATCGGACGAATTTGATGGGTCTTTGGCAAAACCACTTTCTAAAAAACCATCAAGGTAAGAAACAGTTGTTAGTGAGGTCATTTTACTCAAATAATATGACAAAAGTTTTGACTTTGACTGCTGGACAGTCCATGAGACTTGAGACATTATGTGAGAATTTAATAGTTTCCCTTTGTCAGTAGTTGAAAGCAGAGAAAGGTTCCTCCATAAGAACTTAAATTTAAAAAAGTTTTTCGCATATTACAGGTCCATGCCCCTCCCTCTCTGCTGTGCTTCAGCTTTGCCTCCTTGGTGTTGTTATTGCTCATAAAAATGATTATTTATTCAGCCAGTGTCTGGTTAAGTTAAATATGTACTGTCACAGGCATACAGTGTTTCAATAAACAGCACAGTCAATAAGAAGTCAGGCTGGGATGATTTTGTGCAGTAAAAATGTACAAAGAGCACTAACGGAGATGCTGTCAGTAATGCACTTCCTACTGTTTTGATTGAATCTAGTTTGTTGTTTAAACTTTTCTGTTCATGGAAAATGTTATAGCCAAATTTTTCAGTTTCACCTGAGCATTGTAAATTCTCATTGTGCTGCTTAATTTCCAGATGTCCTTCAGAAGGATGAGTCTGAGATCAAAGACACTGATGAGATCACTCAAATGGCTGATGAGGAGCTTCTTGAATCAGAGAAAATTAATATTCAGCCTGAATTTGATGAAGAAGCTGAAGAGTCTGAAGGCAAGTCATATCTCCTACATTTACAGTCTTTACTTCATCGTCAGTAAAGTTTTTAGTTTTAACGGTGTGGTAAAAGACTGTGGGTTTTTTTGTGGTCCAACAGAATCTGTGTACTCTGAACCCCCGGATGTGCAGCGGCAGTTGAACCACTATACCTTGATGGCACAGAGTAATACCAACTCTGAAAACCCACTACCACTGCCTGAAAGCAGTCTGCTTCATTGTGAAATCTGCAATTTCAAAACTGAACACCTCTCAAGCATTCGACGCCACTACATGAACCGCCACGGAAAGAAAATCCTCAGATGTAAAGAGTGCAGCTTTTTCACTGGTTTGCGGTAAGATACAGATTCACAGAGCACACCCACAAATCATAGATTTTCATAGATGTGATGAATCACACAAGCTTTCAGTGATTCTCTTTCAACACATTTCACTTTTAGAAATGACAGTTTTATTAGGATTTTAAAGGCCAGTACAGTACTGTCTTAAGCATGAACACCTTATTCTCTAATGCTGAAGGCTTTGTATAGAAAAAGGGAAGTTAGAACTTGATTTAAACATTTTTCATTACTTAAAGACGAACAAAAAGTTTTGTCAGTCTTCAGAATTGTGCATCTACTATATAAGTCAAGGCATTTAGCCTTATACTGATGTGCAAATCAACAGGGAGAGTTGGAAAATATGCCATTGAGGGTATTTTTGAAGTCAAGAATGCATTTTTTTGAATACATCTTTATTAGGAGAACCTTAGAGATGCACATGGAGATAGGCCACCATGTGTGCCAGTCTGAACCCAGTCACCAGAAAGACCTCTGCTGCCCCTTCTGCCTCTACCAGACCAAGAACAAGAATAACATGATCGACCACATTGTCTTGCATCGCGGTGAGTCAAATACTCTACAGGATTTGGTCTTCCACCTACTGACATTATCTTCCATGTTACCCTGACTATTTTTCTTTTTTTTTTTTCTTTTTTCAGAGGAACGTGTTGTTCCAATAGAAGTTCGTCGCCCTAAACTGTCACGCTACTTAAAAGGCATCATCTTCCGCTGTCACAAATGCACTTTTACAAGCGGGAGCGCTGAAAACCTGCGCTTGCACATGATGAGGCACAATGACATCAAACCCTACAAGTGTCGGCTATGCTACTTCGACTGCAGTCACTTGAGCGAATTAGAGGGACACCTGACCGATAAGCATCAGGTGAGGAATTGTCTGTAAAGCCTTCATTGAAATAGGAATTATTTTAGCTCTGGGAAAATTATCAGTTATTCATTTTGAATGTGAGGAGCACTGTTGGACAGTTTCATTTTGGTGAGAGAAAGTTCTTAAGAGGAGATATCCATCCATTTTCTATACCTGCTGAATCCAATGGCTGGGTCATGGCTGAAGCCTATCCCAGCCCATTGCAGGCGAAAGGCAGGGGTACACCCTGGACAGGTCGCCAGTCCGTCACAGGGCTACACACACACTCACATTCACTTTAGAGTTCCCAATCAACCTTATATACATGGTTTTGGACCGTGGGAGGAAACCGGAGTACCCGGAGAAAACCCACGCAAGCTCCACATAGAAAGACTCCTGCCGGACCAGGAACCTTCTTGCTGTGAGGCAACAGTGCTAATCACTAAGCCACCACGCTGCCCTTTAAGAAGAGATAAACTAGCAAATTGAAAAAAAAATAAATAAATTGATCTCTAAGTCCTCAAATGCTCAGAGCTGTTCTGTTGTGAATCCACAAACGACCCTTTTTGACTGGTTTGGTGCTGATTGAGATGACAGTGCCCTATGTAGAACTATTTTGTCTTTCTAATTCAAAAAGTTGGCATCTTATTTCAGACACTCGCTTTATTAATCATAAGAGTTTCTTCTCAAGTCCTTCTGTGTAGCAGTGATGTACTCTACACCATTTCTGGTGTTTATACTTCTCCATTATTGTTTGTATTGCTCTTTAATTACATCACCAAGCGCCAGGCGAAAGTGTAGGTTCTTATCTGCAGAGCTGTACCTCTTTGTACTGAGTTTCCTGTATGTACCTCAGACATGGCAAGGGAGCAAATAAAGTATATTTTACATGATATTGCAGTAAACATTCATTCCACCCAACTTGAAAACAGTGAAGAAGAAATTTCAGCAGGAAATTAGAAAAAGAATAAATCTGTCAGTCATGTTTCTTGCAGTCAACGTGATTCATCATGGTTTCCAATTTGAACTATTCTGCTCAGATTACTTATATAGTTTAGTTTATTGGAAGCTGTTTTTATCTGCTTAGTTTGTATTTCTTGTTGTTTCTATTTCTTTTGTATTTTTCATATTTTGCACTTAAGCAGTAACACAGCCACATTTCATGCTATTTTGCAATACAACAATATAAATGCAGCTGAATTTGTTCCTTGGCCATTAAATAGTTAAATTTAGAGCTTGTTTCCACAGTTTGAAAGATAGACTTTTAAAGGGTGGGAATGATCTCTGAGATCTTGTTCTGTTCTTTTGTGCAGGTGTTGAGGAATCACGAACTCGTGGGTCAGGTGAGCCTCGAACAGCTGGAGGCGAGGGCTGTCAGTTCACCAGAAAGGGAAGAAAAACACAACACTGACGATGAGGATGTGGAAACCCAGATGTTTGCTCCAGACTCTGAAGTTCCACAAGCCAAGATCCCGACACAACATACTACCAGGGAGGAAATAATATCGCACATCAAGGAAGTCGGTGAGAAGCAAGCGAACGATGGAAGTGAAGAAATCTCTTCAAAGATTTTTGTTTTAGACACTCAGTGTGGCAGCAAAAAGTCTTATGGCATAAGAAAGAGGCATGATCAGGGCTCTCAAACACAATCAGGGAACGTAGCCTCACTTTACTCTACAAGAAGAGAGAGCAGTGTAGAACAAAAGGCTGGAGAGCTTAACAGTTCAGATGTCCAACATGAATGTTTCAGAAGTCCAAAGAGAAAGGAGCTGTCCGAGGCTCAAACCAAACTCGAGGACAAACAAAACGAGAAGCCAGGACAGGGGACTTCAACACATATCAAAGAGGAGGCTACTCCAGAGCCCCTCAAGTTACATTTAAAGACATTTCAGCAGAAAACATTGAACATTCAGGCAAAGGTAGAAGATGACATATTGCAGCACATTTCACTGATGGATGAAGATGGCGGCATATGCAAAGTGCACAACAGGGCAAGTCGGATGCAAACAGTTAAACTGGAGCAGAGAAATGAAAGTAAGAGTTTAGATAAGGATCCAAGCGATAACCTGTTACAAGACAAAAACGATAACGTGAGTTTGGAGCAGAACTCCAACTCTCAGGTTAACACAAATTTTCTTTCTACCTCGGAAAAGATAAAGTCTGCAGAGGCAAGCAACACCAGGCCTCAAAAGGGATTCAGATTTGAAAGACATTTACTGACTCTTTCGCCCATTTATCCACAACTGAAGTTAAGCCATAAAGAAAGCTTTGGTGTCTCATTTACAAATTATAAAAAGCAACAAGAGACAAAGCTGCAAACCGCTGAAGAGGCACCACAACCTGATGGAGCAATGCCTGTCCTTGAGAACGAATACTTCAAGATGAAACTGTCAGCCATTAAAAACTGTAAAGAGGAAGAGGAGGCTGTTCATCTGGAGCAGAAACAGGACCAAGAAGATGAGACGATCTTGGAGGACCACAGCACCCGATGCAGTGATCAGGATAATCCACATGTGAACAAAGGTAATAGTTACTTTGTTTTAAAATAAACAGGTGTTTGAATGCACGGTTAAGAGGAGCACATACAAGGTAATCTCAACACATCTTGTTCTCTGAACATAGTACATAGGGCATTCTGAACATAATAGGATAAATCAATTACCATAACTATAATTCAGAAACAAATCATGAGCAGTTGGACTTAAACTATTATCTTTTCAGACAAATATAACTTTGAAGCAACAATTGCATTTGTCTGGAAAAAAATGCCTGACGTGTTAACAGAATAGTGGAGATTTGGTAATTTCAGCTCCAATATTTTTATTTATTTATTTTTTTTAAATCCCTTTTTCTTCCTTCATCGATAGATCTTTTGCTGCTTCAGTGATTTGTTTTTACTAGAGGACATGTTTGATATGTCTGATATTGCAGTGTTGCTGTTTCAGATTGATCAGAGGACAACTGAACCCATTTATTTCATAAATTGGGGCCAGTTTTTAATCATGAAGCCAGTTAACGCCAGTCCTCACTATGAATGCACACAATAACTTATTTAAGATAAATAAAATTTCAATTTATGACACTCGCATTCAGTCAGGATCGTGGCCACCATGGTGCTGGTCCCAGCTCCAAGTCCCTGGTTCAACAGCTTTCATGTCATTTATGTCCTTTGAGGACATAAATGTCTTTTTTTATCAATATTTGTAATATTTGTATTGTATCAATATCTGTATTTTTATCAATACAGTTAAATAGTTTTAACTGTATTGATAAAAACTAAATCATACACTTTATTATTGTCATGTTTTCTATTTCTGATCACTTTGTCCCTACAATGATTGATGGTTCTGGTTGGGAACACTCCTTTAAAAAAAAAAAAAAAAATCAGGATGGATCCTCATAATTTATTTATTATAATATAATGACTAAAAATTAAATTTGTCAAATTTCTCTGGGGAAAAAAATGGTTATTAACACCGATGGGTTTTCTCAAGTTCTTCACTGATGTCTTAAAGAATGATCAGATGATCATCAAACTAATGAAGTTTTTCCACCTTATATTGACATTTAAATCTGTGCCTCCAGTGGTCATGGCTAGCTGATATTATTATTATTATTACTAATAATAATATTATTATTAATATAAATAAACAAGGGTTGTTATTATAATAATTATGAGTTCTAGTATTATTATTATTTCTACCATTAGCACTGTGTTGGTATTCCTATATCTTAAATATTATCAATATCAAAATCATATCTAATAATAATATTTGTCAGTATATATATCATGAACCACGTGAAATTTGTTCTCTGCTTTTAACCATCACTAGTTACTGTAGGAGCAGTGAGCTGATCCAGCAGCCGGGGGTTAAGAGCCTTGCTCAGTGGCCCAACCCGGGGGATCGAACCTGGGTCCTACACGCCCAACCCACCTCTGTAACCACTAGGACACCACTCTCCTATTTATCTATTTATCCTTTTTTGTATCCTTCTAACCTCTTTCTCATTTACTTACCTTCTTTCCTTTCTGCTTATTTTCTCTGTATGTGATTACAGTGTATCGTCTACGTCCACTGTTTGTTGTTTTGTTTTCTTGTTTAAATTTAAAAAAAAAAAAAGACACTTGAATCTGTGTTTTATAGTAAATGCATGTTGCATTCCCAGCTGGGCTAATTTCTCTTCTTTTTTCAGGTCTGTTCAACACCACAGATGGAGCAGCTGAAGTTCTGCATCCTTCACATGCAAAAGAGAAACGCTTCACTTGCATGTTTTGTGGGCGAAGTTTAATGACCATGTCTGAACTCAATTTCCACGTGATGCGGCATGGGTTGTAATAATTTTCTTCATGCCATGGATGGTTCATGCAGCTCTGCTGTCACAAATGGAGAGCTTTGTTTTGCTTCGAAGAAGTGTCAAATCTATGACGTAGGTGTTTGATGGTGAGCAGGCAGCTCAATACATTTTTTGTTTTACAGAATTTAAACTTTTTTTTTCTTTTTTTAAGAAACCGTTTTTTATGGAACAGCTGTTACATTTTTGAGTTTAATTTTATTCAGTCAAAATAAAAACAGAATAAGATTGTGACCTAGAGATGTTCTTCTTCAGTGTAATGAAGACAATTCTTTTTGTTTTAAACCCAGATATGCTAGAGTACTTGTCTGGTTTTTTGGGGGGTTTTTTGTTTGTGTTTTTTTTTTTTTTTTTCATTTGAAAAAGGAGGTATTATTTTGACATGAATAATGCCACTGAAATTGGACAAAAGTATCCAGGGAACTATTGTGAATTTAAAAGTTTGTTATATGTTGAACTTGAATGCAACTTTCTGAAAACGCTTGTGTTGCCTTCAGGTGATGTTGGATATTTGATAACATGTTCTTTTTAGTATTATTGAATGGTTTCAGATATGACTCTTTAGTTTGGGCATCCTATGTCATTAAAGTTATGGTTACATTTTGGTCATGCCTAACTTTGTTTTAATCAATTTTGTTTATTTTGTTGATTATTCTGTCTGTATTGGGAACGATATAACATAACCCATGCTTATCTGGTGCAGCATGAAAGTTCGAATAAAGTTTGGTTTTTCACTGAGCAAATATGAAATCATTCATGACATAAAATAAATATTTATGAAGGTAAAATATATATTAAAAAACTGTGCATTACAGTAACAGGTAAAAGTAACTAGTTGAATGCTTACTTTAAAACTCAGTTCTAGCTTACCAAATAATGGTTGCCTGTGTACATTGACAGGCTCGGAGATATCTAAACGTTTTAATTTTAATATTGTTCAGTGCCAATGAAAACTTTTTTAATGTTATTCTAGAGTTGTTACAGACCATTTCATTAATTAAAGGAGTTTTTTATATATATATATATATGAAATGGTATCAAAGATGCCATTATACAAAATTGTATAGTTTAATAAGAACATTACTAAACTCTCCACATTCTCTGTTTATGGTCAAAATGTTGAACATGAGATACTTTTTCAGTTTTATCTTAATTCCGTAGGGATTACTTTCATGAGGCTAAAAAAAATGCATTGTACAGACAATTTATGATAAAGAATTGAAATTACTCAAATATCAAAACGATTTGTTATAAGACTTTTACGTATAAATTATTCGAGTCACAGAGCAAAATATTTGACTATAAACCTTAAAAAAATACTTTTTTGAGAATTATACCTGCTTTAAATACAACGCGAAACACAAAATTACGAGCCCACAACGATCACCTGAAGGCAGCAGTTTCTTGTGCGTTCGCTGATTACGACACAGTCTCGTCTGAATGTAAAAGGACACCGCTTCCTGGAGTGGGCTGGTAGTAATGGATCGATGAGGCGCATTAAGTGTAAGTTATCCGGTCTTACATGTCTCAGACTTCGCTCTTCTGCGGAAATACTGTAAGTAAAGTGGCTGGGATTTCCTTTGCTTGATTTGAAATTCAGAAAGTGCATGATTGCATATACAGGCTGCTCAGTCGCATGATCGATACTTAAATCTGCGGAAGGGTCTACTAATAGAGCATCTGTATTGTTTTTTTTTTTAAAAAAAAAACAAAAACAAACCTTAAATGTTTGGTTGTGGGATGGTGGATCTGGTGGGGCGAGGAGCCCGTGGAGGTTGGGAGGGCAGTCTGAGAGCATGTACAGGAATTATTTCCTTCTTCCTTGATCGACACATTTTTCCTGCCTCTTTCCTGATCACTTACAGTAAGAAGATGTTGTAATGAATGGAAAGTGTGTCATTAATAACACATTTACTGGCATGGTGTACTTATAGGCTTGAAAAACATTTGTGCTCCAACTTGGAGGGGAAACTCCACAACGAAAACTTTCACATTCTTGGTCATTTTATTGAGAATTAACATTATGCATGGAGGTTTACTTACGTCTGTGACATTATAATTGCATTTAAGTTACATGATGAGGTTTTTATGTCTGTTTGTCGTCTCTCGGGTGTCAGGTTATACATTCAGATAGAAATACTAGTACAGAAGTAGGAAATTATGTCTTTTTAAACCTTTTACAGGTATTTCTTGAGACTCTTCTCATTTAAAAAAGGAAAACGCTAACTATATGAAGTAACAAAAAAAGATAGAGGTCATTTTTTACTGCTAAATTGGTTCGTATTAGTTCTTGCAACTAAGTAAAATATTGGATATATCTGGATTGTTGGTGGAAATAACTATAAAATGTGCTACTAATTGATGGTAAAACTGGTACAGTTCAGTTTTGGCTTCAGTTGTTCACATTATATAAATACACAAACTGTGGTGCGTTTCCAAGATTTTACTTGTCATAAATGTGATGTCCCACAGGATTATTTCCATGACAACGGTAGTCTTATTTCATGCTTCTGTTTGTGTTTATACATTAACAGAGGAGGAGGCACTGAACTCAGAGGAAGTAATGCCATCTGTGACTAAATCTGCAGAGGACGGAGGCTCCTTCTCATCTAAAGTTATCAGAATTGTTTTTATCATCCTGCTGCTGGACCTGCTGGGATTTACTCTGATTCTGCCTCTGCTGCCTTCCATTTTGGACCACTATGCACAAACAGAGGTTTGTGAACACTTATGAAATAGATCATGGTCAGAGTAGACGTGACGAGGACTGGTGCATCACACAAGGGAACAGATACGAGGGGGGGAAAAAAAGAGTCTAAAGAGGGTTATAATCAGGATTCCTTATAAAAAATGTATTTTAGGAAGATGTTTAAGAGTTTACTGGTGATTATCTAAGAAAATAAATTAGCTATAAAGTTAAAAAGTTGTGACTTTTGAGTGTGATCTACTGAGCAGAGTTCAGACTGTAATGGTCCACTTTGAACAAAGGAGATATTTGTTTGGAGACTCTCTTCCATAAAAACCATAACCATTTCATGGGTGAATAGTTGGTGAGGGAGTCTGAATGCTGACTCATGCTGAATTGGCCTCTTTACTGACCTGTGTGTCTCTCTCTGGGGCAGGACGTCACGTATCAGTCTATGCAGGCTGTTGTGGACTGGTTCAGGGAGGCTGTTGGGATTCCTTTAGAAAAGAAATACAACAGCGTCCTGTTTGGAGGTGTGTTGGACCGAGCTCACATTCTGTACAGATGAATCAGAGCCCCTCTCAGTCGTCTCACGTTGTAATGAATCAGATTTACAGAGAAGCAGGTATAATTCCAGGTTTCATGCTACTTAATTTGCCTTCCAGGTCTGATCGGGTCGCTGTTTTCGTTGCTGCAGTTCCTGTCCTCACCTGTGACGGGGGCTCTGTCAGACCATCATGGCAGACGACCCCTTCTCATCCTTACTACAGTGAGTACTTTACAATCTATGCTGGGTGCCACAAAGAAGAAAAAAAAAGCATTGTGATCATATTTATAGATTATCATGAAGTAATTCACTCCTCATAAATGATATTCCACTTGGGCCGGACTCATCCAGGTGTAATTGGCTGCTTGGTGTTTCAGGTAGGGCTGATGTCCTCTTATGCAGTCTGGGCTGTTTCCCGAAGCTTCACCATGTTCCTTTTGTTTCGTGTTATTGGGGGCATTTGTAAGGGCAACATCAGCCTCTGCACTGCCATCGTAGCCGACTTGCCTTGTCCAAAAGCAAGGAACAGAGGAATGGTAAGTACAGTTTCTGTGTGTCTAAAAACACCCTTAATGTGATTAGATGAATAGTGCCTAATATCTTATATCCCTTTGGTGGCATCAGTGTGGCTGCTAGCCGCATGTTTCTTGGATGTACACAAGTTGAGCCTTTGTTTTAAGTCAAATGTTGAGCTGGGGCTTTTAGTAGTGGGAAAAATACACTCTGTGCAATGTCTCTATGAATAGGCGATGATTGGAATAGCCTTCTCGTTGGGGTTCACCGTTGGACCTCTGATGGGTGCTTACTTTGCTGCCAGCTCCAGAACGACGGGAAATGTCTTCTACCAAACCCCGGCTCTGCTCGCCTTGGCCTTCAGTGTCGCTGATCTGCTTTTCATTTGGCTGATGCTGCCAGAGACGCTAACAAAGGACAATAAGGTTAGTTTGTGGAAGCGGTGTCTCCGTGACAAACAGATGATGTGTTTGTGATTCAAGATTCAAGCCTTTTATTGTCAGTTTCTGCAGTATGTAAGTACATACACAGGAATTGAAAAAGACACTTTTTTTCCATCCCCCAGTGCAAAAAATACAATGAATAGTTTAAAAACAACAAGAATAATTGTTGTTTTTTTAGATCTTTAAACTGAATTCCTCATAATATCAAAAAGATATATAGTTGTGTGCTATTGTGTATTTTTATAATCTGTCTTGTACTCAACATTTTTTTTTGCATCATTTTCTTTTCTTCAACAGTGACAGAAGAATAATTTTTGTAGATTTTCTTCTTGGTATATCAAAACTTCTTGAGAAAAACATTCCAATTTTATTTTAACGTGATCTCTTTCAAGAAGCAATAACCAATATATAAATATAAACCACGTACAGGAAAAAAAAAAGTAGTTCTAACACAAAAGAGTTTGAAAAAAAAGTGAGTTTTACTTAAAGTAAAAACTGTAAACTTAGCCCAGTTCTGTCTAAAGGTAAATCTGTTGTCCACCATCCGTTCTAACCCTCAGCATATCTGTACATTTTATTTTTTTAGTTTATAAATACATTGTGGTTTAAAGTTTTAGTTTATTTCCTATCTAATAACACTAATGTCACGGACTCATACAGTGATTTCAGCATATCGTTGTAAAATCACACCCATTAACACATTTTATGCTATGATAAAGACAGGCAAGCTGGTAATCTTTTTTTGCCTTGTATTTTTTTTTTCAATGCAAAAATAAGCTAACCTAAACTCAGATAACCTAACAAGCTGAGAAATACACTGCAGTGTGACATTAAGATCACAAGGAAGGATGTTTTGCAACACAAGCTGCTTTTTTTGGCCCCTAACTTCTCTTTGACTGTTTCTCCACCTCCTGAAACTTCATCAGAACTTCACAGAAGCAAAGTGATGCACAAATGCCCTTAAATCTAAAAAGAAAAAACAATTCCACAAGGCAATATAATTTACTCCATGATGTAGTTTGTTTTTATTTAAAAGTTCTACTGTGAGAATTAGTTTTTCCATCGAGGTGACAACCAAATAAAACACACAGACTCGAACACAAGACAGTAAAATACCTAAAGATTTCTAATTCCTGAGGCTGGTTTCTGAGTCAGGTCATAGTCAGATTCCTGAGTGACTTAAAATCCACACAAGTGTTAGTGTTACTGTGTTCGTTTCCTTTCATTAATCTTGATTCAGTTAGATAGAGGAAAATAATTTTATTTCATTCCAGGTTTCATCTTCTGGTGGTGGGGACTCCAGGGACCTCCTCAGTCCGCTGTCTTTGTTCCTCTTTGCAGCTGTTACCAGAACAAAAGACCCCCCTTCAAAAGAAAGTGAGTACTGATCTTACCAGATTCCTGACTGAGGCAGAAGCGTAAATCTTCTTTTACTCATTTGTAAAGCATGAATGAACTTCGACACAGTTGATAAGAAGTGACGTTGTGTTTTTACAGGAATGAAAAAGCTCCAAATGTTGGGTCTGGTTTATTTCTGCTACCTCTTCCTGTTCTCCGGCTTGGAGTTCACGCTGAGTTTTCTGACTCACCAGCGCTTCCAGTTTACAAGGTACAAACGTAAAGATAAAACTGTGCAATTCATTGGTCATAATAAGATAACTTTGACGGCAGCTTTTGATATACATTTTTTTTCCCTCTCAACAGTATGCAGCAAGGAAAGATGTTCTTCTTCATTGGTGTCATCATGGCTTTGATTCAGGGGGGCTACGCTCGAAGAATCAAACCTGGCCAACATATCAGCGCCGTTCGCGTGGTAAATGTCACATTTTATGACAAGACTTTTATTTTATGTTTTCACTACTGTTTGGAACAAGATGGCCCACTTCACAAACACTTTCTTCTGTAAAACACTGTTCCTGTTTTTAGGCAATCATAATGTTGATTCCAGCATTCATCCTCATCGGGTTGTCATGGAACATAACGATGCTTTATGTCGGCTTGGCGTTATACTCCTTTGGTGAGTCCAGGTTTAATGTTGTTTTGGTGATATTTGATCTTTACTGAGTTGAAAAATGTTTGAATGGAAGATATCCAGTGTTCAGATTGATAAGAAATTAGCTTTACATACTAACAATCGCATTTTAAATTCACATCAGTCACACTTTGGTGAGCAATTTGTGTAGTTAGTATCAACAATGAGGACTTTTACAACCAGAAAAAGATAAGATAAGATAAGATAAGATAAGATAAGATAAGATAAGACTTTATTGATCCCACAATGGGGAAATTTGTGTGTTACCATAGCTCAGCACAAAAATAATACAGAAAAAAAAAAAAAAAAAAAAAAGATAAAAGAAATATAGAAAAGGGAAATATAATAAAACAAAACAACAACAAA
>JAOWBL010069467.1:0-19981 GCA_028564865.1 Zenarchopterus dispar
GATAGATAGATAGATAGATAGATAGATAGATAGATAGATAGATAGATAGATAGATAGATAGATAGATAGATAAAAATATAAAAGGGGGGGAGATAACTAGGATCCTACCACAGTCCCAAAACATGCATGTTGGATTGACTGTGGATTTCTTCAAAAGCATAAGTTTGCGTAATTTCGTCTGTCTTTGTGTGACCCTGTATGGACTGGCAACCCACCTAGGACAGCTGATGTAGACACCAGCCCCACACAAACCTGAACAGGATGTAGTAGGAACAGAAAGTGGATGGATGGGGCTGCTGCTCACTTGGCATGTTGATATATTACAACCTACATTAACAGAGGCGGTGAGCTGAATATGTTTTTCCAAAGGTTCAACTCTATAGGATATTCAACCTTTTTCTCTCCTCCTCCCAGGTACACACGCCTTACACCATCCCTGGAACTACAGCTTCTGTGATTATGTTTACATGGACAACAATAATCTGATTATTGACCTGAATCCAAAATAATACAATATTTGGATTGTTTTTATACCTATTAATAATGTGATTATGATCAGCATACTCTCCCACCTTAATCTGATTGTCTAGTCCGATTATGATCTTATTTAGATTAAGGTTGCTTTTTGCATGGTAGTTTAATAATCAGAGTACTGCCTTAATCTGATTAATAATAGGGTGTTGGTGTGTGCTCTCACACTTCAATCATGGACCTGTATGCAACTCCTCCTCTAGCATAGACTTGTAGATGGGAGGGGGAGCTCTATGTCTCCAAGTGAAGAGGCAGGTGCAGAGATTGATCTGTCGGTCATCATCAGGATCCTGCAGGCCCATATAAACCAGCTATAGTAACAAAGGTCTTAGGCCACCTCTAGTTTTGTTGTTTCACCAAAGTTTTAATGGCATAATGGCATCTTTATTATTTTTAGTCTCTTCATTAGAGTCCATCTTTTATCTAGTCTAGTTTTGATGAACTGGTAGCCTATCGAGGGTGGTCATGGATGCTCATTTAGGATTTGATAACACAATAAATCTAGGGTTGTCTGAGGATTTGCACAGCACTGTGTTAGTCTACAGCACTTCCTCTTCAACCTAAATTTGAGCCAAGAGAAGGATTCAGTTTCCAATGGAAGAAATCCTGCCTTGTTTTGGATACCTCTGCCTTCATTAACGATAGACAAGTTTCCCTAATATAGTTTGCAACATAACCTTGTTACTCGGCCTCCCACTAATGTAACTCAACACCTCTCAGAACCTGCTGTTTGCCAATGGCTATAAGGCTGGAGTAGAAGATGCCACCTGCTTCAATGAACCCACTCTTATCTGGACAAGCAGACAGCACTATGAGGATGATTTTCCATTGATTTATCTAATGCTTTTTACATAATTCATCCTTTACTGCAGTGTGAGAAACTCCAGAAAGCAGAAGTGGGTGTCCTTACAATTGCTTGGATCATTGACGAGCTGATAGACCCAGTTTGTGAGGCGGATGGCTTGTGTGTTTGAGTGGACAGTCAACACCACACTGAGGAGCACCACAGGGAACTGTACTCTCACTGTTTCACTTCTATCTTCTCTGCATATACCCAACCCAGAGTCCTGTCATGTACCTAGATAATGACCTGTTCTCACTCCAAACACATTACTGATGCTTGGTCCTGAGTCTGCTGCCATGGTTTTGACCCTAAAGCATCCTTTTTGGAGATGCAGTTAGACTCATATTACCTGTGAGATATAGACATTGGTTAAAAGGGTTCAGAGCCAAAGCTTAAGGTCAGGTAACCATCCAGGTCCTCCAGTAGAGCTGCGCCTCTCTCTTCAACTGCAGTCCAGAGGGGATGGTGCCTCTAATGAAGTTCTTCATTACATGGGTAGCACTTCATATGTGTTTGTAATTGAAGACTCGTGAGGTGGAGATTACAATGCACCAACACAGAGTGAATGGATTTCATTGTTATTTTGACATGTTATTGTTAGGCCCAGAATAAGCTGAGGACTCAATTGCAGGTAAAAATCCAGATAAATAATTTAATGTCCAACAAAAAACAATACCGCAGGATGAAAAAAACTCCAATAAACAAAACAAAAGAACAGAAACCAATCCCGTAGGACAAAAAGGCTAAGAAGCTCAAAACTAAACTCTAACAAGAAACATACAAACTTCTTGGACTAAGACGTGGATCAGACAAAGGCTATGACAAGAATACAGCTTCAGTGACTTACTAACGCAGACACTTCGGCACTAGACAAAGAGAGACGCAGACTATAAATGCACCAGGAGGGGAATGGAAAACAGGTGGACACAATCAGGAATCAGGGAAGCCAGACACGTGACACGAGGAAGGGCAAGTGACCTGAGACGAGAGGAGAGTCAGAACTTCAAAATAAAACAGGAAACGCACAAGAACCAAAACCCTAGACCAGACACTTTCACCTCTGTGACAGTTATGTACTGTAGTATCTGGCTGTCAGCTGGAGCGAGAGGCATATTTTGAAAAAAAAAAGCACATCCTGAGGATGACTGTTTTAATTGAAATTTGAGCTGGTAATTTGAAGTTGTATGGGTTTGCAACGCTATGTATATCTCTTACCTCCTGTGTTGTCTTCCTCCCAGGGTGTTCAGGTTAAAAGACTCCCTGGAAGACCTGAACACCATTTAAAGGCTCTAGGACATACCATATGTTGATTGAGATAGTGGGTTTAGTACTTTGGACAGATTTAAATGTTAATATGCTGGATTCTTTCAGAGGTATTGAAATTAAAATAAGAAATTGCTGTTTAAATTATGCTTGTTGAATATATGTATATTTTAATTATGTCGATGACTTGTTCATATCAATTTGCGCTGTTGTGTGGTATGGCTGGGGGGAGATGACATAATGGTAGCTCATAAATGGGCTGTCAGTTGACATGAAGACAAGTGGTTAAGACCTCCTCTGTGAATGTATACCGATGCTATGGTACAAACTTTATGGTGGACGCATAAACACTCAAGCCTGCTTTTTCATGCAGCTACTTACAGTCATCCTAACAGTGCCGAAATGTTGGCCTGCCATGTCAGCAGATAAGTTCCCTTAAAAATAGAGCGCATTTAATCTGAGGCTATTTTACCACTGGAGTAAGGTACAAGTACAGAAGTTGTTCCTGCACACAACATTGCCTTTCCAATGTGGCTCTCTCAAGTGATTCTTTGTTCTTATTGCGTGTTTTTCTTACCAGCAATACACAGAGTAACAGTCAAACAACACTTTGTGATTAATAAAATATGGTGTCAGTGTTTTGTTTGTTTTTTTTTTTGTTTAGTCTGCAACAGTTCATTTCTGAAGTATGAAACATCATACACCAGTAATATATAATCATCTACTTTTTCATGCAGCAGTTAGTAACTCACTTCCTTCTCCATTTTCCAGGAATGTTTAACAAACTAGAAGGAAAATGTTTGGAGAGTAACATCTTAAAGGGTCTCAAAGGATCACTAAGTATCAAATCACATTCAGCGTTTTCGAAACAGTGGATCCACACAGCATTCACGCAAAAGAAGAATCTATATTTGTCATAAAGATTCTCAATTTGTGAAGCTTTGCATATTTATACAGCCAGCGACTTCACACAGCTAATTGCTCAGACTGGGAATCAAATTGCCAATCATGTCTTTTGTTACTGTGACAATCCTACTAGCTCTCTAGGAAACTGTATGAAGCTGGAGGAAACTAACAAAATGCAGAACCCCTCTTCACAGTACTCCCGATGAAACAGCAGAGATGTGCACAACAAAATCATTTGATTTTCCCACAGTGCAGCTTCCAGGCATGTCAGACTGATTTTCCACAGTCCCTGATGATCAACAGTACAGGGCTCCTCTAGCCATCAAAGTGAAGCTGTTACCCAAAATTGGATATTTCAGAAAAAAAAAAATTGCAGTATCATCGGTCAGCTCAAATTTCTGAACGTAGGCTTTCTTTAACTTCTTGCCAACAAAACTTTATGGAAGTTAAAAATGTGCTTTCCCTTGCCTTTTATCTGTAGCTTGGAATATAATGCAACCTCAAACCATAAAAAGTTGGGACAATATGGAAAATGTGAATTGGAAAAAAAGTGCAGCAATTCTTCTGTTTATTTTTATTTCTTTGCTGTCAGTATGATTTCAAGATATCTCAAATATTTTATTCAACCTGGATCAGTCTTGACTGGAGAATATCCAGACTGATCCTCCACTAGTTGCAGTTTGTTGACAAAGTGGCGATCTTCTGCTCATGCTTGCTCCTGCAAAATACAGTATTTCATGGATAATACCAGTACTCTTGTACCAAATCATCATGATCAGCTACGTAAAATAAAGCCATTTTGTCTTTTATTTCCTCTCTAGCACAAACTGTTATTGAGGAATGTGTCACAGGCTTGACTTGCAAAAATACATGTATAATTAAACTTAAATATTGGTTTGAACATGACCACCCAAAATGAAATATCTTGGGTTTGCACTGTCTCCAAAAAAGTAAAAGTTAAAAAAAAGTCAGTTAGAATATCTGCCTTTTTTAAATTAACACTTTTCATACTGTCCCAGCATTTTTTGGTTTGGTGTTGTACATTTTTTAAAATTATTATTATTATTATTATTATTATTATTATTATTATTATTATTATTATTATTATTATTATTATTTTCAATGTAATAAAACTTTTTCCATCCAACCATGATCTAAGGCAATTACATCTGCCTTATGGCCATAAAATCCAAGCCGACAATGAATAACACTCTGAATATGGATTCTACCAATGTGGTCTGAGATCCCTTTTGGCTTCTTCAACCTATCCGTGCAAGAAAGAACAGAACCAAATTCTGTCAGCATTAGCTGGCTGGCAGCAATAAGGGAGATGTGCAGCACATAAACCTGGGATATGCAGGTATCTTCACAGGCACCACAACAGGGCGTTTTCCATTTGAGGGGTCGAGAGTAAACCTAGAAGGCTAGACCTCTGCAATAGGTTTTTCATCTTTGCATTGCAACCTAGGGCTATCAAACATGATGTTTTTTTGTTCTTGTTTTTTTTTTTTTTTTTTTTTAAGAATAAGAACTTGTGAAAAATGCTCTGAAAATGAGTGAATGGGTGCTTTCAGTTTAAAAGCAGCTGCCTGTAGATATTAACCTGAAAGCAGTTGTGGCTAATGGATGAACAGGTGGATTATCATGTTGGCCACTATAATTTCAACCCCGTCTGCCATTTTAATTTTCTAGAAAGCAGACACACATGCAGCACAATCTCAGAGCCTCTCAGACAAAAGGGTGTTTCTCTTTCTTTTCTCAGGGGATGTGCAGGATTTTTAAATTACATGCCCTGTCATGCATGACTACATCACATCTCATGCAAGCCTTTCCTCTTCCCGAAACCATGTTGGCTTGGTGTCTTTCTTTTACAAAGGTAACCAAAGAGTCAGGCAGATTGAATTAAGAAAAATGCCGCAAGAAACTGATGTGTTGGACCAAAATATCCAGGCTGTTAAAGTTTAATGGGTCCTTGAATTGCAAATTGAAAATATCTGCACTAAAATCTGATTTCACTTCCCTTTTGTCACTATAAAAACTTGTCTGGTAATAGCATCCCACTTGATTATAAACAGAGGTCTTTATTGAGCATTGAAGTAGGTATCAGATGGCCATTTCCAGCCACTTTTGACTTTCTTTGCACTCATCATAGCTCTAAACTGTAATTACTTTTTGAATGAAAAAGACAAATATTATGAATACAGTAGTCCATTAAAAACAAAATTATGTTATCTTTAGTGTTTTCTGAAATTTCTGTACACTTTTCATGATTGGTGGGGATGCCTCATGAAGTGCACAACACCTGTTGGCGATCTGGAACATGGATCTCCAAACCAAGCCACAATAAACAAAGCTGAAAGGTTACTTCCAGATCCAGAATATGAAGATCTCCAACAATAAAGATGTAACAGCATCTCCAGCCACCAACCTGTTTGGGACATCTACAAAAGCAACTCAGCTAAAACTGGAACATTTTTGTTACATCCTCACAAGCAAATAAATATTTCTTCAAAGACATCATCTGTCCTTGGTACGCCGTTGAAAACTTTCCATTTAAAAATAAACACAGATATATCACAAAACCAACTACATCACCATATCCCGTAGGCTGGACTGGTGACATATAATATAGTTGGAAGCTGTCTATACTGTCTACGGTTCTGTCTGTGGTAGTATCTGGCCAACAAAGGTCATACCTACCATATGCTATTGCTAATTGAGGTCTCTGAATAATGTTTCACACCATGGAGTTTGCAAGATATGTTTATTTTTCATAGGAAAAAAAGTGGGCAACTTAGTGGTTAGAACTGTTGCCATACAGCAAGACAGCTCCTGGTTCGACTCCCGGACCTGGCCTTATGCTTGTGTGGGTTCCTTCTGGGTACTCCGGCTTCCTCCCACACTCCAAAAACATGTTCAGTTGACTGAGAGCTCTAAATTGTCCATTGGTGTGAGTGTTAGTGTGCATGGTTGTTTGTCTATATATTTGGCACTGTGATGGACTGGTGACTTGTCCAGGTCGTACCCGTGCAGACCCCCGCATGTCAAATGCTTAAGACGAGACTCCTGAGTTAAGAAGTCACTGTTGCAACACTTTCACGTCTACATTCAGGCTGATAGTGAACCACAGCTCGCTCATTCCATCAGCTGATCTCAACATCAGCTCATCAATCAACCAGCTCCACTCCAACTCCTCTTTTTCAAACCGTGACTGAGTTAATCAATGTAATTTTTTTAATCATTGACGCTGCCAAAATATAAATCACCATGAATTTCTGCTATAATTACACATGGTTGTAATGCTCATTTGGACTAAATAGATCAGGGGTGAATTTAATGAACCTCTATATCTATGGAAAATTGAAATTAAAGCAGCTTTTACTGTTCATTTAAGACATTTCTAAAGCTCTTGGGGCCATGTCGGTAGTGGCCTTAGTAGTTACTTTCCAAAGCAAACATGACATGAAAGTTTAAAAAAAAAAAAAAGCAAGTACAGCAGAGTCCTTCAGCCTCTGGTCCCAACAGTTCAGAATTTTCTTATGAAGTTTACAGCATATTCTGTAATTTATTAGAAGAACCTTATACACGTCTGTTTCAAAAAGAAAAACAGTTTACTGTTATGTATTAAGACTTGCCCTCCAGAACTGTGTGTGTGCCAAATGAAAAGTTTACACCAACAAGCATCTAAGATTATAACTGTTAATGTATATTTAAAAACGTATTGGCATTGATTATGTAAATGTGATCATTCAGACAAGCAGGTTTTTATCTTCTGGTGTCCCTAGCACAGTGACAGTTTATAAAATCATTAAGAGAAAATACACAAATGACACAAGGAAGCAAGCTCTAGGCCATTGGAGCGCCCTCTCAAATAAAACTGTATCTCTTAGCAGTCCAGTGTTCACTGCAGAGAGCAAATCATTTCAGCGTTTCAGACTTGTAGCATAGCAACTCAAAAAGCATCAAAGTAAACATTTAAGTGACTTCAAAACACTTCAATATTACTTCAGTTATAAAGAAAAAGATAAAGGCGCAAGTTGTATCACACTGTTTTGATCACATCAGAAGTAAAACACTGCAGAGAATTACTGGCTTCACAACAAGCCTCTGCTCCAGAAACATCATCTTCAGTTAATTCAAGACAGTTCATCCAAAAGGCCTCTTTTTGTAGTGCATTTTATAAACACGAGGCTCCCTTTATGAAATGTGGTGGACCTTTTGTTCCAACTGCTACCTTTTTGTCTCTATGTACTTAACAGTACAAACCACGGCACACAGTTACCTGTCATGCAGACACGCATGTGCACTCTGGTTGGCACTTTAGCACTCTGACACAAATCAAACGACAATCCATTTCTCGCCCCATAAAAGGCCATTCTGTAGTTAAAACATCCCTGCATCTGGTATGAGATGGTGAAGAGTGTAAGCTTTTGTCAGGGACTAAAATGACATGAGTTGAAGCAGTTTTGAGTGAGACTGGAATATGCATTAGCAGCAAAATGGCAATTAACACCAATCTGTAGCTATTGTTAGAGTAATGAGTGCAGCATGAGCTGAATGACTGAAATCATTTTCACCAGTCTTATTGCTTGTGGGCAAGAGGCCATGTTGTGGTGGGTAGACAACTGGAAGGTCGTTGGATCAGCCTTCCAGCCCTATTGTGGACCTGACAGCTGGTGTCCACAGTACGTGACGAGCTGCTTGCATCGCAGAGATCCCACTCCGTTTCTTTTGAAAGCGAGGATGCAAAACCTCTCTGGGTGCAGCGTATCCAAGCAGAGCATCAAAGCTGAGGTTTTCCCAAGTTTGTTAATGCAAAATGAAAGTACCCAACACGAGGCATTATCAAATCAGAGTAGACATGTTATTGCATTCGATAGGAGCTTTCTCTTTTGGCCCGTTGCTCTAGTGGTATTATCAGAACAGAATATATGAAAACTCAATTCTGCATTAAAAACCACAGAGGAAAAACTGATTGTGGCCGTTGCAAGTTTCCAACTTCTTTATAATCCCTCACTGCCTCCTCTATCGGGACAGCAAGTGCAGGAATGGGGCTCGGAGGACGGTGGCTGAGGTTGAAAGCAGAGGTACTTTTATTTGCGAGTGTTATCTAGTTAAATTCATTTTATATGTATGCTTTACAGCAAAAAGGCAAAGTTGTTGGTTGTCCACACTGCCCCAGCCACTCATAGTGCCGGTCCCAAGCCCAGATAAGTGGGGTGGAATGTGTCAAGAAGGACATTTTTTATAAAATTTATGCCATATCAATATGCAGAACACAATGATCTGCTGGGGCGACCCACACAGAGGGGGAAAAGCTGCTTTTGCTTGTGGATGGTTGGTGTAACTGTAATGAGTACATCTATCTCATAAACACATCCACACCATCATATATTTGAGTCTATTACGTTAGCAGCATTATTTGACACAGTATCTATGCGAACAAAAGGTTGGATAATGCCGCTCTAATGATTCCAGCTCAAACAGTCCAGCTTTTCCTAGTTTAGTTTAAGAGGTAAGGTAGATAGTGAATACTGTTTAATGAAAACCTAGAAATTAGACCTTAGTTTATCTTATGCACATCTATGTTACCTAAATGAAATGTTAACATAAACTATTGCAGCATCCAAATGGAGACTTTTATTAACTTATGTTAATGCAGCATATTACACTTTACAGAATGCTTCGAGATGGTTAAATAATTGAAAATGGTGTGAAAAGTTAAACGACAAAAGTTGAGCTAACAGAGAAAACAGACAAGAATAATAAGACCTAAAATATCTCAAGGAACAATACTGTGTGTTCAAAGAAATGCTTAAATGTGCCTTTCAATGGAGATGAGAAAAAAGGGAGCCATTTAAAGAAAGATTAAAACACAAATAACCACGAAAAGGAGAAATACAGCAACAATAAAACGCATCCATGTAAATAATTCAAAGAAACCTCAAAGATTAAATACAATCTAATGTGAGAACAGGACAGCATAAGACCTTTCGCAAAGTAATAGCTCTCTCAACGTATATACTGGGCAGTTGCAGAGAAGAGAAAGAATTACCACCAAAGTTAAAAGGTGAACATCGGGTCCTGTACCGCATTTGATCTGCTGTCCGATCGTGATGCAAATGACAATTACTGCATGTGCACTGTGGCTCTCCCTGTCACTGGCACAGAGTGAAGTCATGAGGAACATTAACAGAAGTGAACTGTCACAGTAACAGACTGACGAAGCCCCTAATGTTGCACACGTCATGACTGGAAGGGGTTGAGTAACCCCTGGGACGTTACCCGTTAGGGTTAGGGACAAGGGAGATTATCAGAGCCAATACAAACTCATCAGCGACTGGACAAGTTATAATGACTGTCAATGCAAAACTGAAGGAACTGATCAGCAAAGAGCAGAAAGGTATAAAGGAAGTATGGGCACCCAGCTCCAGAAATGACAGAAGGAATAATAAATGACATTTTAAGAAAGTTGGATAATGAAAAGCAGACATTGCTTTAGAATTGTGGTTCAATAGAATCATTAAAAAAATAAATAAATGAGTGTAAGATTACACCACTTGTCAATAATTTTTAACGGGTACTCGTAAAAGAGAGCACATCATTACTGTCCTGAGTATCATGAAGTTCATTTTTAAGTTCTTGTGCTTGTTTTTAAATGTTTAAATGCTCTTGCTTTGCCTTACTTCATCTTCTCAGTCCCTCAGGTCAGCTGACCTGCTGCTCCTGCAGGTACCGGTGTCTAGGAAGAAGCTCGGGGGGGCAGAGCCTTCTCTGTTGCTGCCCCCCAACTGCCCTCGCACATTAGAGGCCCCTTCACAGTCCACTTTTAAATCTCGTCTTAAAACCCATTTTTATTCTTTGACTTTCAACCTCAGTGAGACTTAGTTTCTTTATTTAATCTTAGGTGTTTTAATTGGTCTTATTGTGTTACATTCAAGTTCTTATGTCATGTTTTCATATATGTCTGATGTTTTTATCAACTTTATGTTTATTATAGTCTCTTAGTTCTTAATATTCAGTTCTATACAGTACTTTGTTTCAACTGTGGTTGTTTTAAAGTGCTTTACAAGTAAAGTTGGCATGGCATGGACGACTGAGGACGACTCCACTGTTGCAGCAAGCAAATCATAAAAAAACTGCCTGTAAATTGTAAGAATGCATATTGACAAGCCACAAAACCTCTGGGTGAATGTCCTTTAGACAGATGAAACGAAACTGGAACTATTTTCCAGTTAAATTAGCTCTATGGTCAAAGATGCAAAAATGAAGCATTAAGGAAAAGAAGACTGTAGCTACATTGAAAATGGCCTCAACTCATGTAAACATGAGTTGAGGCCATTTTTATTAGTTAGTCTTGTTAGTTAATTAGCTTTAGTGATTCTGTTGAACCACAATTCAAAAGCAATGTCTGATTTGTCATCAGTCTATTTTAAGTAAATTATTTGTTATTGCTTTTATCAGTTTGAAGTTATTTCAGTAACGATTGTGGGGTTTTATTTCTTTAATGGAAAGGTGCCAACAAATTTGTCCACGTCTGTTGCTTGTCACTCTGGGAGGAACTTTTATCTGTTCAGCTTAAATTTGTTTATACTTTCAAGGTTGTTGTGAAATATAAAAGGCCTATCTGCTCTCTATATTACATGTATTAGACATCAGGTAGTTGATTTTTACTGAAAACAAATAAATGCAGTTTTGTGTGGGTGCAGAGTACTAAAGTCATTAACAGATGGCTCACTTCAAAACAGTTGACTTGAGTCCATTTATGGCTATCATAAAACAACAAATATGGTAACCAATTAAATTTTCATACTGACATTTAACTGGTGGTTTGTTGTTGTTTTGTTTTTTTGTCATATTAATGAAAACAGAGCATTTCACAATCTGACATTAGAAATAAGAGAAAACGGGTGCAAGTAGGACAAGGGAATGCGAGACTTAAGCTAAGCAGACACCTTACAGTGAAAGTGCAATCCTTTTTACTTGATTTATTCTAAATTTTTTATACTTGAACAAACCGTTCTCACAGGTAATTCCAAGAAAGTGGAATTCAAGGTTGCCAGTGTTGCAAAACAAAAAAAATATTTGAGGGTTTTATGTGCTACTGCAGGGACATAATCCTCACAAAAGGTATCTTGTACCCAATTATTCCGGCAAAAACCCTGAACAGTGTACAAGGGCCCAAAAGAACGTGGGTTTTAAAAGACAGATGTTGTCATTGGGCATTAATTTCACAAGAAATCCCTTTTGGCCTCCCATGTGACTGCTTACAGTGTTCCTGACATTGAGAGAGTGGAGGATTAATGATTGCATGTGTGAAATTGAAGGTGATTCTGCACACTAGAGGTCAGAGTAAATTAAACATATCATGCTGAATGAAAATGTGGAGCTTTAATGAAAGAAATGTTACGCCACACCTGAAATGAGATGAAGACAGTGCATGAAGAGTAATCATAGTTCATTAGAAAAGTGCTTTTGGAGCAGAACTCTGACATTCCCGTTAAGGGAAATTAGATTTCATGCAGGGGATCAGCGTGGCCTGGTCTTTAAATAGCCTATATATGGTTTCGATTTTTCTGGAGGACCCCTTTAAAGTCTGAACCATTCTCAAGCTTCTGCAGCAATAAGGCAGTCATTTTTGCAGGTGTGCTTTGCCTCTCATTGGGAAGTAATGCTCTCTAAAGCTTTTGGACTACAACTGAGAAGCTAAAGTCAAACAACACATTGGGAATTCTCTTTAAAAGCAAGCATCACCATTTTTTTGGTTTTCAAGGAGCAGTTTGCAGCCCGTGGTTGAAGACATGCCAGTTGCTAGCCTCATTCAGTCTATCAAACCAATAAAAGCAAATACCAAAAGACTGCAACCTTTTGATTGTCTGTTAAAGGTTCATTTATTTGTTTCTGTATAAAGAATTAAGTTTCCTCCCAAAATAATAACAAGGGCGTAGAATTGGCGTGCACAGTGGGGACATGTCCCTACCAATATCCAGCAATTATTAAATTGGCCCTTCAAATGATGTTGACTCGAGCGTTTACAAAGAAATAAATAAATTAAATAAAAATGAATGCCGTGTCAATGTGTTTTTAGTGTAGATGTACACAAAGGCTTAAATCACGTTCTCTACTAAACTGCTGGCAATTACAGTAATGGGAGCAAAACTGGACTTCTCAGCTTTCAGAATTTGTGAGAATTATGTCGACAGTGTAAATGGTCAAAGAGTTAAGGTATTTCAAAAGGTGCGATATTTTAATGAATATGCATCATTTTCTGTTTCAGCGAGAGCATTTAAGTGAAACTACTAAGAATTAATAAAACCAAAGAAAATGTCCAGCACACTTGGATTTCTGCTTGAGAAGTGTACAAACGCCGTTCCTCCCCAGGTTCAAAATGCTTTCAAGAAAAGCAAAAGTTGATTTCTCGCCACTGAAAGGAGTTCAGAAAAGAATGAGAGAAACTATGAAAAAAGTTTAAAAATAACATGGTTTTATTGATGTTGTTTCTTTATTTAAGTAACGCTCTTTGTTTTGAAAAGCATATATTTCAAGAGTTTGTTTAGTTAGAAATTTTCTTTTGGGGATATGCAATGCAGCAAATCTTTTTTAGAAATTATTTTAAGTGATCTTGTTTTTTTAGTAATTGTTAATCATTTCACCAACGAAGGCACTTTAGTTTCCTTTGTGTTTTGTGTATTACATTGTTCAAGGAATTCTGCTTTCTGAAGTTGGGTTTCTTTTCTATTACTTTACCAGTTGGATTCTGCAGTTGGATTCACTTTATTTAAAAAGAAATTGAACAGAACCAAGGCTGTATTTTATTAGTTGTTTTGAAAAAGCAGTTTTACTTTCTCATTGATGTTGCTGTTCAATTTTGCCAAGTATGTAATCTTATCTTTGTACTAGATGTGAATATTTTGAGGACACAATTTATAACAGTTATAAAACAGCGGTTTAAAAATTAACCTGTAACTTAAAAAGAGAACCAAAATGCTTAATAAAATGTTGAAGTTGTCACTGTATTTTTTTCATGAATTATAGCTTTGTGAAACATCTAAAACCCCACAGATGGGGATGAGGAATTGGACCCTCCTGAAATTTAGTTGGGTACCCCTGATCAATAACATGATAAAGGACATCCTTTTATCATGTTATAGGGGATTCATACATGTCCCCACCAATGACAAAAGCAAATATAAGCCCTTGAATAATAATTTAAAAAGACTAAATTCAAGAAGCATTCTAACAGAAAACTATTGAAATCAAAAGTAAAACTCAAGAGTTTTCTGCTTTTCCAATTTGTTTGAAAGCCACCATTTTATTTAAGCCTGTGAGGAGCAGAGGAGTTGACAGGCTTACATTTGTCTGCGGAAAAGCCATCTGTTCCCAGAAAATAAAAATATATATATATATTTATAGAGACTAGGCAACAGCAGTGCACCATGTGTAGTCACATCACTGAAATGCTGACTTCTAGCAAGTCAAACTGCTGCCAGGAGGCAAATCAGGAGCACTCATTTGGAGACCTGTCCTGCGTAACCCCGAGCTGCACTTAACAGATGCTCTGCTCAGAGTGACATGTTGGAAGTGTTTGTGCTTTCTCAATGTGAAGACTGTGCAGGGACTGGAGCAGCCCATCAGCAGCAGGTCAGCTAACTATGGCTAACGACTGCTGTTTGACATAAATAACTGGATGATGTCACTGTGTAAGAACAACATGATGATACACTTCGTCAAAGGTAAAAGGCAAATATGGTTACTTATTGTGTCAAAGCACAAATATTCCAATCTAAAATTGAAACACAGACAAGAAACTGTTTGAATGCTACTAAAATGAAAATATTTTAAGGGGCTACAGTGATTGTATCAGAGATTCTTGGATAATGTTTGATATATGAACTGGTCTTATATTTCTCCTCTCTAAAGGCCTTCCTCAGAAGCTGCAGCTTCAGCAAGAAACTGCACATTAAAAAAGGACATAAAACAAATCTCAGTCCATTAAGTCAACCAGCAGTCTGCAGAAAAAGAAAAAAAAAATCAAGTTGATTAAATGTGTAAATATTGAAGAATAACAGATTGAGGTATCTATAGAAACAGCATTCTTTCAAGCAAGAAACATATTAACCCTCTCATCCCTGACATATGAAATAATATACAAAAAAACCCAGGTGTGTATTATATACTGAAATTGAAAAGGAAAAAAAACAACTTTGTCTTTAAGTTTAAGTTAAGTATGTATGTATGTATATGTATGTATGTATGTATATACATACATACTGCACACACACACACACATATATGTGTGTGTGTGTATAATATAAATATATATATATATATATGTATTTATATATAACATATGCCCCCTATATATATATAGGACTCCAAAATTATACGTATTTCAATTATTGGTTTCAAAACAGAGATCATCGTCAAACAAACATGATCAACAAGAAGAAGATGCAGGCATTAGGGTTTATTATGCTTTTCTGTTGACAATTATGACTTAATGTTTAGCTATTCTGGTGTTATTTACTGAACATTATTCACAGTGCAGTCATCCGTTCCTCATGACTCATGTCCGTCATGTTTTATATTCCACCAGCATACTTTACTGAAAGCACATCATCACAATGCTCATCAGTGATGAGGGTTGCTCAGACATATAATGATTCTCTATTCACTGTCACCATCAATTTTTATTAAACTGTCAGCGCAGAAAAACTTCTCTCCCATTTCTGTGTATGAGAATCAGTATATCCACCATGTAGCCCATGTACTGTGCTTTCTCTAACAGAGTCATTTTGATTACAAAGTTCATACAAATAACATTATTTTCTCAACAGCAAATGTCAGTCAAAGCCAAGAAGGTGGTGAACATAATAAAGTACTGGATAGCTGAAGAACCAGCTTTGTTTCTTCGAAGCTGCTAAAGATAGTGATCACTGGACTTTACTGTCATCAAGCTGGTGAACATAGGTTAATGTTTGGATGTTGATTTTAGAAGAGTACAGCTCATAGTGGGGCCTTGCTGCAGCTGCTCTTTCAATTTTTACCAACTTTCAGCATATTTTTGAGTCTTTCAACTTGGTCTCTTTCATTAATGTCACTGGCGTTTTGTTTGTTTTCTTTTTTCAGTCCAGTTTGGATGCTGTGCTGCTTTAAGAATTTGCTTCATTACTTTTTCATTTTTAACTGCCCGTTAGAATGAGTAACCATGGCAATGATTGAGTTGTTTACAAGAGGGAGCAGCTAACTGAGATATCAAGTAGCCAAAATCATACCCAGACAGAGACCCCAAATCCCTCATGAGTTGAAGAGGAGATGTTGTGGATGTAGAGAAGGAACTAAGCACAGAGAGGGAAAGAGGAAGTTTAAACCACTGCCTGCAACTTTTATTTTGGGCATCATGAGATCTCTCACAAACAAGAAGGATGAACTTGAAGCGCTGACGAGGATAAATCTAGAGCTTCAGCAGTGGAGTATCATGGGTTTCACCGAGTCGTGGCTGCAGGCACATATTGCCAACTTCAGCAATGATACAGGCAGACAAAGAGTTGAAGAGGAGCGGGAAAAGCTAGGGCAGTGGGATCGCTGTGCTTATCAATAACAGATGGTGTAATCCAAGCCATGCTACTGTGAAACATTGTTTCTGCAGCCCGGATATGGAACTGTTAGCTGTGAGTTTCTATCCTAATTTTCTTCAGAGAGAGTTTGCCAGTGTTATTGTAATGGCAGTTTACATCCTGTCGTCAGCAACTACAGACACTGAGGGTGAAGTAATCAACTCTGCTGTTGCTAAGCTACAGACAGAATAATTGTTTTTTGCAAACTTCAGAGATGCATACAGCTCCTCTCTATGACATGCTCTCGGCAAGGCGAACCATAATTTGGTCTTTCTCTCCTCCACCTACAAGCCCATCTTCCAGAGGCATCCTGTGACCAAAACGACTGTGAGGAGGTGGTCACGGGAAGCTGAGGAAACTCTGTTAAGGTGTTTTGAGGCTACAGACAGGGATGCACTCTGTGAGCCACATGGCGACGACATCAGTGCCATGACTGAGTGTGTGACTGACTGTATCAACTTCTGTGTGGACAACACCATCCCCACCAGAGCAGCAAAGTGCTTCCCTAATAAGAAACCTTGGATCACCAGTAGCCTGAAAGAGCTCGTCCACAAGAAAAAAAAAAGAGGTCAACACAAAAACAATTCAAAGTCAAATTTAGAGACAAGGAGATGGTGGGCCTCCTTTCACCTGCCCCTCTAGGCTGTCTTTTGTAGCTCCTCTTCAACCTCAATCTGAGCTGGGAGAAGGTTTCAGTGCTGTGGAAGATATCCTAGCTTGTCCCAGTACCAGAAAACTTTTATCCATCTTTCCCTAATGACTTTAAACTTGTATCCCTGATATCTCACATCATGAAACTCCTTGAGAGACTTTTATTGGCCCAACCGAATAAGCAAATAATCATCTTCCAGGACCAGCTTCAGTTTGCTTATCATCGTTGGGTTGGAGAGGAAGAGGCTGTCGTACACCTGCTTCAACCAGCCCACCGTCATTTGGATAAAGCAGACAGAACTGTGAATGTCATGTTCTTTGATTTCTTCAGTGCAGCACAGGAGAACCGCAGGGAACTGTACTCTAACCGCTCCTCTTCACACTGTACACCTCAGACTTCCAGTACAAGTCAGAGTCCTGTCATCTGCAGAAATACTCAGATGACTCTGCAGTTGTAGTTTGTATCAATGATGGACAAGAGACTGAGTAAAAGCAACTGTTGGACCATTTTGTGGCATGGTGTGAGAACAATGATCTCATCTTGAGTGTAATAATCTCGCCTTGAATGTGAACAAAACAAAAGGAGATGATTGTGGATTTTAGAAGAGCCAGGATTACGTTGAATAGTTTTTCCATCATGGGAGAAGAAGTGGAGGTGGTGGAGGAGTATAAATACATCAGGGTTCACCCGGACAGACTGGACTGGACATACAACACTGATGCTGTTTATAAGACAGGACAGAGCAGACTTTACTTCTTGATGAAGCTCAGGTCTTTCAGCGCTTGCAGCAAGATGTAGAATATTTTCTGGAAGTCTGTTGTGGAGAGTGGAATCACATCTTCAGTCATGTGTTCAGGGAACAATATCAGAGTCAGTAATTTATACTAACTAAATGTACTAATAAAGAAGACTGGCTCTGTTCTGGAGTCTCTGGAGCTAATTGTACAGAAGGGGAAACTTCATAAAATAAAGAGGATTATGGACAACCCTTAGCATCCTTTTCATTACACAATGATTCCCCATTTGAGCTTCTTCAGATCTGCTGCAACGCAAGCAGATCTGAAGAAGCTCCAGGAGATCCTTCAGACCGATGCAGGAGATCCTTCAGACCACTCCAGGATGTCCTTCCTGCCCAGATCAATAAACCTCTTTGAAGAGACTTAAATAATGGCTACTGAAGCAGTTAATTTTCCTTCGGGGAATAATAAAGAATTTGAATTGGATGTTTTTGGTTGTGTAACATGGTAACAAGATTTAGAAATTTTATTGCCATTATGCAAATAGTAAAAAAAAAAAAAAAAAAATCAATCAAACAGTGTAATTTGTAATATTTCAACTTTGAAATATTAAAAAGATTTACAAAATGAATGTAAGCAAAAGAAAACTAAACAGTTTTGATGCCACATTAAACACAGATCTGCTGTGTTGACAAAAGTCAACTGAAAATACTTTACTGAGAGTGGGATGTGCTGGCAAACTATGTAATATCTTTTTATCCCTCTAGAAGTGCTGTAAATCACTGAACTGTTCTGTCTTTGTGTTTTCAAATGAAGAAGAGGAGGTTTTGCTGACTCATTCATTCAGCTCATGTCAATCATGTTGAGAGTGCTCACCAGACAGACCATTTATCCAGACTAACAGACAGGACGGGGGTAAACAGGAGCAGTGAGCAGTCACCCATGGGCACTCAATAATTATGTGTGAACAACTCAAAGAGGCTCGCCAACAAACCTTCTCAGACTACTGATGGACAGCATGCCAAATATCTGGAGCCATCAGGGAAATTCCCGATGTGGCACATAAACTTCTGAACTGTTTTATGCTAGCTCGACTTGTTTGGGCGTGTACCTTTGCAATATTCATAATACTCTTCTCTGTGTTTTTGCACTTGTCTGCAGCATTATTATGGTCATTTTTACGTCTAAGATGGGACAAGAGACTCAAAAACAGAGGTAAATGTTGGTGTGGTTTTTTTTTTCCCTATGCACATAGTTAGGGTGCTGACTCTGGTTCTCTAGGACGTCATCGAAGGACGACTTCTGTGGTGTCAATTGTGTGAGCAAACGCATTTGCCTTTTCATTGTTTTGCAGAAAGACCAAAGCTGAATGTCAGCGGTATCCCACTCTATAAGCTCACAAATCTGAACAGTTAGTGGTTCGTAAACTGTCATCTGTATTCTGTTGGCAACTGGCATGTTTCTGCATGTTAGTGCAAACCTTTTGAACACGGTAACTATAGTTGCCAAGTCGCACAGTTTTATGCTGTACATCACACTAGCAAGAATAATAATCCATTAATTTCAATGCATTGCATCGACAAATGTGACCAGCGTCGCTGATTATCACACCAAGACAGCCTAGATTGTTAACTATTGAGTCCACAGCATCATTAGCCTTTCTACTGCTCGGCTGCAGACGTTTTCTGACTCATTTAGGAATTTTGCCACATTTACACATTTGAACACAGGTGTGTACCGAAAAATATGCATACATAAAGATGAACGAATGCATAATCAGCTGTAATCTTTATTGTTGCAGCTCATTGTGTTTTCCATTTCCATGCTCTGAATCCAATTCTGGTTTAAAGGTGTATGAAAGGATTCAAGGTGTTGAGGTCATTTACATGAAATGCTGAAAACACAATATTGTTATGCCATCAGCTGTGCCCAAAGACAAGCCTCCAGGAATTTAGCTAATCAGGCAACACTTAAGCCAAATCACCTGGACCCTATCCACAGAGTTTTATAGTGTTGCATCCAGATTGCTATTCATTATCTACCTTTATTCCAATTCACAGTCACAAAGATCTGTTGGAGCCCGTACCAGCTGTCTTTGGGAAATATGCAGAGGTACATCATGGACAAATCACTAGTTCATCCCAAAAGAGCCAAAAGATTTGCAAGAAAGCCCAGGCTTAAATATACCTTAATTGTAAGTCTTCTGCCAAAGACATACGCAGGAAACTAGGCAGAAACATTTTTTTTAAAAATTCAACTAGCATGATAGAATTTTAATTATTTATAATATATATATATTTTGTTACTTTACGGTATTGTCAGTTGATAATATGCAATGCATTAGGATAATACCCTTATTATTATTATTATTATTATTATTATTATTATTATTATTATTATTATTTTAACGAGGTGTTAAAGTCGTAAACGC
>JAOWBL010069468.1:0-19977 GCA_028564865.1 Zenarchopterus dispar
GATATATATATATTTCTAGATGGATATATATATATATATATATATATATATATATATATATATATATATATATATATATATATTCATTGACCTAAAGACATTTTTACAGAACATTTCTTCATTTTATAAACAACAAATTTGATAAGATGTTGATGTTATGAGTGTAGAGATTAGAATCACCCCACATCATAAATTATGATAGAGAAGCTTCATTTTAACAACCAGTTGTTATGGTTAATATTAACACTTAAAAAAACAGCTTTTTAAAAATACGTTATTACAATAAAAACTTAACTGTGCAAGACAATGATCATTGGAGGGCTCTATGGTCTTTGTACATTATGGTTTATGTAGGATTTAGATTTATAAGCATACTATTATGTGTGTGAAATTATAAAGTAGCATTTATTAATTCACTCATAAAAACTAAATGGTTTTTGTGTGGGAATTAATAAATGCTACTTTTATGATTATGTATGGTTAGGCACTGTATGACCTTTTCTACAAACCACTGATAAAAAAACATAAAGCTATCACAGTCACTACTGCTCATCATGCACATTTATGGTGTGGTTCATAAAATTCCTCTCCATCTTTAACTAACAGTAATCTTTCCATTTGCAGAACAGCAGTAAATCATAACTCACAGCTAATAGAGCAGGCAGGATTAAGCTTTCAGAAATGTGCAGTTAGAGTGCAAAAATAAGTGTCTCTCCTCTTGACAGTAGTTTGCTGTTGAGTCTGTGAAACACATTGTCAGTCTTGAAAACTGAATGGCATGTTTTCCATTTCATATTAGCATGAGGCACACAGCTTTTCTGAGTCATAAAACATAAGTGGTTGGCGCACTGCGCTTTTGCAGTAATGATGATGCCATTCATTGCTTACACAACAGGCATAGCACCAGGCATTTATGATGAGCTCTAGAGGATGAATTAGCATCCATTAAAAATGCCATTGACAACTCTGCTATAAGCTCATTCCACTGGGGAAGAAAACCAAATAAATCAATTTTTTAAAAAGTTTCAAATTTTGCCCCTGCTGTGCTCTGTGTGGTCCTTATAATAGTAAAGACCCTCAGGACACAACTAGCAGCCACCAGCTAGATTATCCTGCTGGTTTTCAGTGATGATTTGCAGCTGGAAGAGCTTCAGGAGAATTTCTTCCTGCAAGGCACCACTCAGCCCTGATCAGGCTCCCTGTGGTAATCTGTCTTACTTTCCTCTGAAGCACTGTGGACCTATTCTCATCTGAGGGTCTATAAGCGTTTATCAGATTTGTTCAAGGTGAAATCCAGGACTAGTGTCCTCTGGACAAAGAAAAAGAAAAAAAAAAAGAGAAAAATGACAGGTTAGTGTGGAGGACATAATCTCCACCAGTTTATGATATCCACATAGGAATAAACAAAAACAATAAAGAAAATCAGAAATGATCACATCTTTATATCTGGGCAAAATCAGTGAGCAAATCTCATTTCTATCCCTAGAAATATATTGTCTTTATCACAGCCAGGTGCACTAGAATGAATGTTTTTTTGTATGCTCTTTAGAAACATTTTATGAGAGATCCCACTCTCGTAACACAAACTGAATGCACATGATGTACCCTTATCTGTTTTGAAGTTTTAGGCAAGATGACCATAAAAGATGAACAACTACTGAGGGACTGTTGAAGGCCAGAAAGAACAATGTTTGTGCTGCACATCTGTATCAACCACAGTTAAAATAAACTGCCACCATCTGTTTCAGCTGAGATAAGAGTCCAATCAGGGTGTTGCACATACTTATTGGTATTTAAACTCTCTGCAGAGCTTTATCTGCCTCTTGAACTTTTGGGAGTATTTCTGCTGCTAAGCCTTTCTTTGAGCTGCAGTAAACATGGCTGTCTGCCTGGTGAAGGTGAGCCTCAAAGATCACCCATCAACAGCATCAGATGTAATGGCTATTCCCTGAAAGCTGGCCCAGGGCTACTTCCAAGATGATTTAATATCGCAGTGCAGTTTTGATACCTCTTTTTGACAAACAAGCGAAAAGTTTGACAAACCTCTGAGGACTTGATGTACCTTTACAGAGACCATAAGACCATAGCTGGACGACTCAAACTGATGCAGCTGTATTTACAGCAGAACTTGATGTATCAACAAAATTTGACATGTCAATGTCTCAATATTAAATGACATGAATACATATTTTGTTTATTTGATATTGCAATCTATGAAAAATCGGAGAACCAAGTTTTTAAAACTGCGAGAGTTATATTGGATCAAAATAACTGCCTTATTATGACACTGCTACACAAAAACCAGGCTGCTTCTTTAAGTATATGCTTCCTTCATTTATTGATTATGACTTATTTATTTATTCATTTGTGGGCCATTTATTATTTAGCATGACTTCATACCTTCATAAATCTAATGCATATTTCAAAACTTCAAGCATAGTGTAAAAATATTTGTTTAAAAAAAAAACAAAAAAAAAACAGCAACCAACAAGCAATAATCGCATTTGCTGCCTGAGACCTTTAGCTTGGAGGATTAACAAGAAGGTAAGTTTTTTCTGTATACCCTCAAAGATCTGACTAAAGACTTTGTCTGCTTCAGCTATTTAAAACTATACCGTATATGTTAAACACCCTGCAGCAACTCTTTCTAAAACTTATTTTTCATCAATCTCACAAACTCTCATGTCCTTCTGTGGGCAACTGCTGGGGTACTTTCAGAGAAAATGTCTCTTCCATTTGCTGAAAATCTTTACTCTGTGTATCAACAGAGTAAAGAAAAAACATATAATAGAGATGTTTTTACATGTAATTTGATAGTAAATTGGTTGCAAAATGACAAGGGGCTCAATGGGTGGATGCAAAACAAGGTTCTCATAAGTGCAAAAATGCTTTAACTACTGAAAATGGTGGTGTTAGAGAAGTTCATTGTTGGTCACTTGATGATTACAACAGAGATCTTTGAAATATGTCTAGACCATTAAAACACGTAGCTTCATTCCCAGGATACATCTGGAAACAGCAGTCCCTCGTTTTAAATGGAGGATGTCAGTCACTGTACAATAAAATCTAATATGACACATTTTGGAGTTTTTCTTAAATATGGGATAAAAAACAGGGTGAAGTTCTAGCGTTCATACATTTTCTATTTTTTTAAAAGCAGACACTTTGTTCTTTTTTTTGTCTCTACAAATGTTCAGCCATGTTCATGGTATATATCTCTGTTCATACTGAGTGGCTCCTGGGATTCAGAGTCATTTGAGTCCACCCCCTCTCCCATGGCACTGCATCTTTCGGGATCATTAAACAGCTTGCACATCTATGCAAATGTAAATTTAGGCACAAATTACCCTCAATAACGCATTTTGAAACATGTTAAAAACGTGTCAGAGCACCTAGTCTGACAACTCACACTATCACACTCCAAACTGATGTATTTACATTTCCTTTGTCTATACTTCAGCCTCAGAGATTTGATGAAAATCATTTTAGTTATGTTCTTACAGGAAGTCATGCTTCGTTCTTGCTTAGGTTCTGAAATACCATATTATAAATAGGAATGCTGACGTAATGTAACAGCCATAATAAACACTAGACAAAGTACTGGTGTAGAATTATGGGATATTATGTAATTCTTATGTTAACTATGTAACTATGACATCCTCAAAAAAAGGGACAGACCTGCACTATGTAAAAATTTGGTATTTGATTTGAGTTGGTTAAGACGCTTAAGACCCTTAATAATATACTTTTAATGACTTTAACTATCATTATCATTATCATTATTTTAATGTGTTGTCAGTATGACAATGGCCTTGGTAATATTTAGATTAGAAGACTGAGGGAAAAAAAAAAGTTGATTTTTTTTTTCTGGCTTCATGAGTGTATGTTTGTGCATGTGTGTGCACACATGCACAAACCAGTCATCACCAGTCAAACTAATGGACCTCACACCAACAAGACAGGCCAGTAAGCACAGTAAGTGATAAGGTTATGGTAAAAAGTAGCCCATTTAAATTAAACTTTTCAATGTATGAGGTTAAAATTCTAAATAACAAAATTAGTTGGCCTGCTGCTTTTTATATTGCTCAATTGTACAAAAAAGTTTCTAGAAGATTTGAAAAATACATTTTAAAATATTAACAGTGACTCTTTGTCAGTACACCAGATCCATTTGTCCTCTTGTGATCAGAGGTAGTACTGCTACAAAAATGAAACTGCGTATTAGATGTCCAAATTGTCAGATGGCCAGTATTGTTGGAGTGTAAAAAAACAAACAAAACAAAAGAAACAAACAAAAAACACATTACAGAAAAGCAAGACAAAAATGAAGTCAATGAAGTACAGAGACAGTATCTGAATGCTTGGTTTGCCTGATGAGACAGAAAAAAGAATCCAAGATGGAGATGGGAATTAGTAGGATTTCATTGATACCATTCAGTATTCATTTTGTTTATCTACCCATTTATTTATTGATTCCCTTATCAACTACACACCAAGTTTCAATGAGGAAACAAGTACACTTACACAGGCCTCAGCACAACTGCTTTACTGTCCCAAAAGAACACTGCAAACTGGTCAATAACAAAACACCCTGCAGGTTACAGCAGCACCTCCACTTAAACTACAACTACAACTACAACTACAATGCATCTAGAGACAACTGTGACTATGAAACTTCTGCTGCGTGAAAGAATAAACGTCTTAGCTTGAGCCTCAGGTCTTATGAGATGCAGTTAAGACATAAATGATTTGCCACAGAATCAGAATCCAGCAGCACTGATAATGAAATTAGTTTATAGGCATAAGTTTTTGATGCTTTATGAAAATTTGGAAACAGATCTGAGGTGGAAATGGTTTTTGACTCCCAGAATACTAAGACAGCTAAGAACAACAAGTAAGACAAAACTTGGTTCTTTTATTATTATTGTTGTTGTTGCACTGCTTAATTAACTATAAATGAACTTTTTCTGGTGGTATGAAGTATTAAAAATTTCTGTTTTCACATAGTTCATGTTTAAGAATATACAACAAATCTGATGAACTATGTTCCCCAGCCTGTATTAGGAAATATTCTGGTCCAGCTGCATTCACTGTTTCAAGGATACTGCTGCAGCACAAATGAAGTAAAATGCTCTCAATGACATGATCAGCCAAGTCAGTACAGTACACTAATTACATCTGATCATTGAGATGATCAGCACAATCAGTATAACAATTAAAAGCATGCTGCTCCATACCCGTTACCCTTCGATTAGAGTAATGAGTCATTAAAGCTGCTCGATAATGATGATGAACACCAGCAGGAAATTTAATGATCCTATCATGAAGTTCCTGCTCAAACATCTTGAAAAAAGTTTTTCTACAGCTCAACTGGGAAACAAAGCTTTGGTTTGTTTAAATCTTTTCATCCCTAAAGAACACAATGAAGGTCTCAGAGCTAACATGACAGGTCACAAAATCACAATCAAACTGCAGGACCATGACTTGATTAGCCACTTGGTAGTGAACTTACAATGTTTTTGAAGCAAAAGAATTTAATTGAGTAAGTTTACGCATTAATAAGCAATCTTACTGTACCAGCATCAAAATGTAATTTCTATGTGGGATTAGGGTTTTTTAAACAAAAATGATTTTAAGTGCATATTTTACAACTTTACGTTAATCAAGCACAATGCCAAATGATAAGTATTTATTCTATTAGTAACCAACAGCTTCCAATTGTTTCTCTAGTTCTTTTTTTTTTAAAATAAGTACATTTTCAGTGTCTGTTAGGGTTGACAACTACTTAAACCTAAACAGGATTTTGCATCCCAAAGCACTGGAGTAGATCATAATTTACCATCAAAAAAAATGAATAAATTTATTAGTTCTTATTGCAGAACCTGGGCTTTTAGAAAATATTTCAAAATAGTTTAGTCTGAAAAAAAGTCTGTTACTTATGGAAGTACACTACAGTTCTTAATGTACTTTCAGCATCCTCTGTTTTCTACAGCAAATCTCTCTCCCTCAAAAAAAAAAAAAAAAAAAGAGGATAGGGTGGGGATTGAGGGGTTTAGGCACACACAGGCTGTGCTGCAGACAATTTCCTGAGAAGAAAGTCATTCAAAGTACAAATATTCATGGAAAGAGATCTTTAAACTGAACTTTTAAATTTAACTTTTTTGAGACAAAAAATTAAAATCTGTTTACTTCATCTGCCTTGAAGAGGTTTGAAAGCCAGATGTCGCAAATCTGTTTGCTTTAATTCTGCACCAACTGAGGCTGAAAATAATAAATAGTGTTTTTATTGTCGGCTGACCCTCTGTTTTCTTTTACTGCAAGGAGAAATCTATGTTTGCCGCAATCCCAGCCGCAATAATGATTACTGTTGCAGAAAAACTGAAATCTCTCTGTAATAAAAATATTTGAAACACCAGTTTTAAAAAAAGTTTGACTTTCAATGAAAATCAAATGAACAAGCAAATGAAGAAACTGAACATGACTGCTTTGTTGCAGCCATGTAATAAAATCTGCAGTTTAGATCACATGAAATTATAGTGATATATCAAAAATATGTAAAAGAAAAAAAATCAAATTAGTCCCTTTATATACCAGCTTTTCTTTTTATGAAAGATTATATTAACAGGCTGTATTTGAGGTCGCTTTAAAAAACTACAATCAGCTACCTTGACTGAAACAACTCTGTGACATCACACCGTGACAGCTCTGAGGGTAAGTTTTATGCATTTATGTGTCCTCAGATCCGCAGACTTATGAAGGACAAAGTTCGGGGTAGTTTTGTTTTTTGGTTCTAGTCCATACTTAAACTCACATAATACAGTATTTGATATCATAAAGTCACTGCAACACCAAAATGATGTTCCTGGGTGTGGACAGAGGAAGAATGGCTTCCAGGCAAAACACAAACGTTATCTTATCTGCCACACAGACATGATATTTCCATCTAAACTGTTTTTATTTTTGTCGTGTATATATATATATATATATATATATATATATATATATATATACCCATACACACACACACACACACACATACATTTATGGATATGTGTGAATTAAATATTTGCTGTAGAGTGATTTTCAAAAACAGAATAATATCATATAAAAATGAACCATTAATAATAATGTAGGACATCCACAATATTGCCAACAGCATGCAGCCAGAGAAATCTCTGACTTTATTCACTCCACTGCTGTGTTTAATTTTAGCTGACTGCTATTGTGTCATGCCTGTTTAATGTGTAACAGTCACACATTTTTTTTCCTGCCACCCAACAATTTCTTTCAGTAGTGCTTACCAATTTGCAGCATAGCAATCTGGTACAGAGCTAATCTACCTCATTACATAACGATGTGAAAAATGGTCAGAGATGCCTCAGCAAGTGTGGAAAAATATTCAAAAGTTAAAAATTGAATACCCTCACACAAAAATGCTGAAACTAACCTTACTATGAAAAAAATCTTTTTTCTTTTTGTGTTGCTGATCCGCTGAATACCTAAATACTTTGCTATTTGCAGAATGGTATTTCTTGTGTGTTTTTTTTGTATTAGTTTTGTATGTGAGACAAGGAAAACAGGAATGTATGTTTGTTGGTTGAGCTTCTTCTCCTTGATCTTGTTTGTACTTTATCTAGCACTTGTTCAAGGCATTTCTATACTGAATTCTTGTTTATTGTTGTGTTGTTTCCCTTTTGCATTTGAGACTGGCTGTTTACTAGTCTTATTGACCAGCCTAAGCACTTTTACAATACAAACCACATTCACACTTCCTCACACACATTTATACAGCACTCTCTTCGTCTTTAGAGACTAATAAAATAAAACACTTTCACTCAGCAAACCTAAACCAGAATACCCTAAATGCAATCAGCATTTAGCACCTTTAACTGAAAAAACATAAACACAATGCCTGGCTGTACCCACACTGCCTTCATCTTTAACAGACTCCAATTATGTGAGCTAATCTGGGCATACTTCCCTGGGGAGGCAGAGAAATAATTGCCAGCAATCTGCACAATGATATCAAGCGCAGTTCTTGTGTTGCTTTAAAATGACTTGACACATCTGGGAATGACAGTGTAGTAATAGTCTAAACTCCCCACTTGGCTTCATCAAAAGGGGTCAATTAGAAGAACAAACAGGCCGGGGACTCATTTTGCATGCAGGGGAACCGAATGAGGGCAGATGGTAGGCAGGAGACCGAGCCTGCCCTTGAGCAGTGATGTGAAGTCTTTGTTGTAAAACATACATTGACAAGAGAGTGTTCACATGCATGAAGGCAGATGGAGCCACAGAAACATCACATCTGAAGTCAACTTTAACTTGAGGATAATTCTGTTATTGCATTCCAACATAGTGGTAAACACATACGTTGAAAGAACGAATGGCTTACCCAGCAGCATCTCCACGTGTTTCAGTATTCCTCTTCTGTGTTGAATTCACCTGCCAGTTGATTTATAATCAGAGAAATTGGGGGGAAAAGCCTCCTCATAGAGAACCTCTCTCCATCTCTTTTTAAAAAAAATATCTGTCTTTCCTCCACTTTGATTCTCTGCCTAAGGTGAAATGGCAATCCCTTCTCGGGTCAATGGCACATCTTGGCTACAATCCAAACTGCAGCAGCGAAACGACGACTCACATGAGCTTCAATTAAAAGTGTCATGCTCGGCTGATCATGCTGCCCTTTATGACACAAAAGGACAGAAAGAGCAAGGAGGATTAGAAATCAGTAAAAAAGAAAAAGAAGCTGAAAGTGCCTGGAGAGCAAGTGTGTATTCTTCTGTGGGAATGAGTATGTAAGGCAGAGTGAAGGAGCAAGAGGCTGAGCGAGGAAGAGGGAGAGAAAGAGCTGGCAGAGGACTGGCTATTAACAACATGAACATCTCACACCTCTCACTTCTCCTTCTCCTTTCCGTTCTCTTTCATCTTCCCCTTCTTCTCAGCCAGCGCATCTGCACGCATGCTCCCGTAGGGACAACCAAATGTAGTTTCTTTCCTGGCATTAGGTCACGACAATAGTCATCTTTTATCAGTGTGTTCCTACTCATAGTTAAATGTACAAATTAGTAAATGGTGAATCAAAATCCAAACAATGCAGCTGTGTATTCTGAGGTCACAGTTGTTATTTTGTTGTTGTGAGTCTGCTGTAAAGCGACTGCAATGTCCTACCGAGTTACAATCAATTATTCCAACGCTCCAGCTTTCCAGAAGTCACCCATGCAATACAAAGTCATTATTTTTTCTCTACCACTAAAGTGTGACTGATATGATCACCGGCATAATTAAACTGTAGACCAGCGTAATTGAACAGTAGAGTTCAGTCAGTGAAGGATTGTATTTAATTCGCAAGGCATATGAATTTTTGCAAGATCATCCATACATGTTTGTGGCTCCACCTTATTTGATCAATTGATTAAGCCTGTAACTGCTACTTATAAGAGGTTTAATGATCCATTTATCTACATCATTAATGATCTAATAGCATCAATACAAAATGAAAACATTGATCAGATATTAGTGCATGTAATTGTCATCAAATCTAAACAGAATATTTTTATGGCAGACTTTGTGAATTTGGCAATCTGAATTGCCATCCAGCGTATCAACGCAATGCCGATGGTGATGAAACCTTACGTTCCTAGTATTTAATCACAGCAATACAATAGCTGAACTGAAAAAATAAATTGCAATGAATTGGATTGAATTAGGTTATCTTTGGCTGGATTGCATTGCACTTGTCTGTATAAATTGCTTTGAGCACAATATACAAGTAAAGGTGAATTGAAAAGAGGTAAATTAATTATCATTGAGAATATTCTGTCAAATATTAATTTATGTTTCCCCATTTAAGCTATTATTTGGAGTCTTCATTTAGCACTAATCGTTTTAAAAGTAATCTTTTAAAAGTAATCTGTGTTGTACATCTTTTATATTTTTAAATGTGCTTGTGTAACATAAACCACTAAAAACTAAAAATTTCTTGTTTTTATGCTGTAATATTTTATACTATGTTATCATTTTTTAAGGTAATAAATGCACTTTTAAAACAGGTGCAGTAAAAGGAAATCTTGGTATTATAAATGTTACTAATTTTATGTAAAAAATCTATATAGTGTATATATTATTATTATTATTTTTTTGATAAGCTGCTATTTACTTTATGTTGCTGAAGAGGAGGCAATTCAGTGTATCTGAAAACTCATTCCAGAACAGCAGCAATGAATATTTGCAGAGGCAACACAGAGGCGTGTATGCACTGCTGAGGAGGGGGTTCCTTCACTGCATTGTTATTCATTCAACACTCACTATAATCACTTCAGATCAACACAATTATTCTCACAGTCTCTACAGAACCCTTGGCCTCATATGTCATACAAGTTAACACTCACATACACACACACACACACATATACACAGCTTGTGTCTTCGCTATGTGCTACTTACTCGCTCCTTGTCCACTTGAATAAGGGTGGTGTGGAAGCACAACACTGACAAATCCTGGCAGTTTTACACTTGATTTCAGGCTGTTGCAAATGGATGTGTGGTGAGAGAGCCTGGAGCAGAATGATCACATGTTGGCTACACACATCATGCTTTCATCTTGTCATGGACTCACTAAATCATTGGCTGTGGATACCTCTATTTACATGTTACTCATGGAAATCACAGATTCCTGAAGGATGTGGAGGAAGGACAGAGAAGCACGAACAATAGGTTTACAAATCCTAAATGCTCTCCAAACTCAGACATAAAAAACAAACAAACAAAAATATCTCTATCTTCCCAGATTCTCAAATTATATCTTGAATATGGGCTGGACTGCAGCTTTAATAAATAAAGTGCAGTTATTATAAAACCAGCTAAATATTGGACTCTGCTAAACATGCAGAATAATTATTCCCTTTTTTTTTTTTTTTTTTACAAAAGAAAAAACTCAATTGACTGGTAACCAGAATTCCAGGAGAAACAATTTGTGTGTTCAAATTTGTCTCTGAAATCCAGATTAATCCCTTTTGTAAATTTGGAAAGCAAACTCAACCTCCACAATCAAGGTCATGAAACTGGTGCATGAGCTGACATCGCCCCCTTTTTCTCCATCTACGCAACTCACTCAGGCATTGGGCAGAATAGTAGTCGATCATGTGACATCTGAAAAACTGCTGTTTTAGCTCATCAGCTTCTGCTGGATGGATTGAGGCCAGATAGCACAAAACTCCAGCTGATAGATGTCCTATTTCAGACCTCTGGTAGTATGTTAGAGCATGTATTTGCGTGCATGTGCCTGCAGACAGGCTGATCTTAAGCTGCTTTACAGTTTGCTGATGTAAAAGGTCGATTCAAGCTTCAAAAAAAGCATTAACCTAAGTCAATCTGTAGCAGAACTTCATTTAAGGAAATTACAGATTTCCCATCAGAGAAGGGGCCGGGGTTTTTTGAAGACAGGTTTCATTTGTCTTTTGAGTGTATGATGAAAAGTTACAGGCCACTTTTCTAAGACATCATTTTCAGGTGGTATTTATCTATGTCTTTGAATGTTTTTAACCCTAACCCTAACCCTAACCCGCCAAAAGAAACATTGCTAGAAAAATGTTTTGTAGGTGGATAAAACAAAAGTTCAATTGTTCAGATTAAAATAAATAAATTAAAATAAATATTTCATGTGTAGCAGATATGATTTGATGGATAAACCAAATAAATGGCTCCTTATGGCCCACATGCCACAAGGGGGACCTCCAAAAACATTTGAAATATTCAGACAGGCTAATTTATACAATTTTAGTGAAGACCCTCAAGCCTTTTAAGTTTGATGTTTGATTTGCTAATATGAACCATGCCATTGCAAAAAGGAGATAGTTAGGACTGCCAAGCATCATAGTTTGTGAATCTACCATATGCAAGTCAGTGAACAGGCAGGGAGTCCACAGCAGAATACCACAGGGGGAACCCAGCACCCGCCAAAAGAAACATTGCTAGAAAAATGGTTTGTGGGCGGATAAAACAAAAGTTAAATTGTTCAGAAAGAACACACAACACTGTCTATAGTGCAAAAAAGTCATGAGGTCATAGTTACTAAAATTAAAATACTATTCCAACAGTGAAGCATGGCAGAGGGAACATCATGATTAGCTTACCTTACTGCCTCAGGGATGGACTACTTGGTATCAATAAGAAAATGAATACTCCCGTTTACCAAAATAACCTTCAGCAGTGTTCCCCAGTTCAAGTCCTTGAGGGCCACTTTCATGCATGTTTTAAATGCTTCCCTATTCCAACACACCTGATTCATATAAATGGGTCATTATCAGAGTTGCGCAGAGCTTCATGAAAGCTGACAGAGAATCATTCATTTTAATCAGGTGTGCTGGAGCAAAAGACACATCTGAAACATGCAGGGCAGTGGCCCTCGGGGACTGGAACTGGGGAATACTGTTGCAGGACTGTTGGTAAACTTGAGAATTCATTTTCCCATTGGTCCAAGTCCTGGGGCAGCAAAGCAAGCCCAAATCATGATGCTCCATCTGCATTGCTTCACTCTTGGGATAATATTTTGATTTTTGAAACTTTTTGTCCAAACTGTACTCCAGTGTTGCAGAACACCAACTTTATTATTAGTATTATTATTTTGACTATGTTGGGAAGCATGTCCTTTTCCCACAAACGTACTGCAGTTACCTTTCGCAGTTACCTTACTTCAGATATTCTTTTTGTCTCTCTTGGGAAATTTGGTTCACAGTGGTGGTAATGACTTCATAAAAACACAAGACAAAACACATGGCAGTATCTAAAGCTAAAATACAACCTGACAAAAGAGATATAAATTGTTAAAAAGTGGCAGTGGAATAACAATGCTGATAGATTAAATAATAAATACACAGGCAGCTAATGAAGTGCTACAGTGCTGCTAAAAGTGTTGTTGGCACTTAACACTGGTTAACTGTTTTTATTGCACTTTAAACAAAGTAAACTCTATATTGCACTTTGCCCACAGCAGCAAGTACCTCCAACCAGATGGGAGAAGATTAAATTCCTGTAACAGAGGATGATCACTGCTGGCTACAACTGTCCTCCTTCCATCACATCTTGGACTCAAAGTGAACCTAATACATATATTTAAAAAAAAAAATTAAATTAAAAAAAAACCTATGTATTTATGTATTTACTTCTTTCTATAGGCTATTTGCCCCTTTGAGTTGGTGGTAAAACAAACAACTTACCTTATATGACAGTATGTTATGGTAATAATAATGCAAGTATTGTTTTAGTAGGGTGATTTATGATGAAATAAAATTTTAAAATGCAGTGATAGCCATCAGTGAAACTGTTCCCAGTGCAAATGGGGCTTATTTTAGTTGCAAATGAAATGTTAGACTAGTTGCCCCTTTGAATTGTTGTTAATAAATAATGTAAATAGTTTTGTCAAGACATTGTGTGCTAGTTTATTCTATTACTTTATTATTTGACCAGAGGGCCACATGAAACGCTGGACTGACTTGTTTTGTATGATCAGCTTACACTGATATCTATCATGTGCTACAAATCTGGAGTGCATGTATGTTATTAATAAGCATTAGTCCATCACTGCAGTTAGTAATCTGTTAACTAAACAAGATGCATCACATTCATGTATATCCCTTTCAAAGGAGTGATGTTAGTGTGCTTTAAAAGCCTGACGTTATACGATGTCACTCTTCTTAAGACCAGAACATTTTTCATTAAAAGGAAAAAAAAAAAACATTAACATGAGGTCAAATGGAATGATTTACAATAAAAGCTAAATCTGATAACATCAACTTCAGACATTTTTGAGTTCAGACGGATTAAGTGATAGGGAAATGTCAAGTGACCAATATGCCTATTTGAATATGAGACAGCTACATAACAGATTAACATAAAGGGAGCATGTCTGAAAGAGGCTTATTTCGTAACATTTCCTTATTTTCCCCATACTTTCACATCCTCAACACAGATCACACCAAAATTAAATAAATAAACACCTGGAAAACCATAAGCCTGAACTGACTCCATTGCTGTCCTGTAGTTAGTGCAGGCTGTGGGAACCGATTTGCTCTGTTCCCTTTTCAAAAGGTCCCCAGTGGGAACCAACCTATTAAAATATCTTTTCATTTGTGGAATCACTTCATGAAGCTAAATAAAGGGAAAGCTAGTTCAGCTGTCAGAGAGGAATGGAAGGAGCAAGTATTATTAGGCTGGTTTCATTGCTGCACAGTCTGAATTATACCAGTCACCTTAATTGACTTGGCTTGTCCTCTTTTCTCCCTCTCTTTCCTCTCTCCGATGCAAAATCAGAAACAAGCACAATGGCTTCCTGAAAGAAATATGTCTAAAACATCTGCAAAATCTAAAAATTTTCTGTGGATTTCTGTGCAGCAATTTCCACACCAATTTATATGCTAAAAGTGGAACATCACCAATAAAAAAAAAAAAAAAAATCCTTTTCACACCACTTGAGCTTTCTGTTGATTAAATATGAGACATGAGTCATTGATATAAATATGTCACTGATGTCATACAAAATACACCTTAAAAACAGTGAAATCTTATTAATCTGGGGATGTGGATGTGCAAACCTTTTATTTATAATTTGTACAAAGTGTGCAATGTTATGTGACAATTTGGAAAGTGGTTTATAAAACTAGTGACTAAAGTAACCAAAGTATACACAAATTTAAGTCAGCTATAAGAAAGAATGGACACTCATGGTTTCAATACTTCAAATAGCATTGCATCACAAACCATCAGTCAATAGCTAAATAACCACACGAACAAGGACTTATTGCTTTGTCAAGCACTACAATACAGAGCTACATTCAAAAATTGTACTCATGTACAAATTGTACTCAAAAATTGTACTACATTCAAAAACTTTACTCAGGATGTGTTGTGACTAAATAAATAGCAGTATAATATATATTCTTTGGACACTGTGCACCCTGTGCCAAATATGAGAAGGGCCATCCACACTGTTATCAGCATCAAATCTAAAAGCCAGGCTCTGCGATGCTGTGAGGTTATATCTGTGCTCTTGAAAAAGGTCACTTACTGTGATGCTGCCATCCCTTTCATGTGGCATTAATGCTTCTTAAAAATCTCAATTTAAAAAAAGATTAAATCTTCTTTTCAACGTGACAATCCAAACCAACATTCTGCACATTGAAAAGACGTGCTTGTACGAGAACAGGGTATTGGTACCGGCATTCCTGCAGTCCTGGCCTGCCCTCAGCAGAAAAAGTGTGGAGAACATTGAAATGAGAAATGTAACAATGATGTACTGTGATACTCCTTAAGACATGTTTGCAGGAAGAATCAACAAAAATAAAACCTGAAATGCTCCACTGCCTGTTATTTTCAATTGGAGAGCGTCCTCTAAGTGTTCTGGCAACACTACAAAATGATAAAATGGTGATTTTAATGTTGTTCTTTTTTTTTAAAAAAACAACAACAATTTTTTCAATCATGCAATATGTTTAATCTTGTTGTCATTACTGAGAGTTTTTGATGTGTTCAGCCACCCTTAAAGGGTACTTATTAAACTACAGAGTAATATTAAAACACACACACATTCTTGCCCTGGAATGACTCAGTCTAAAACTCTCAATTATGAAAGATGATAAGTAAAGGTTATTACCTGACACAGAAAAGTCATTAACAGTCTGATGATGACAAAATAAGGTTCAAATAAGGGAGAAGTTAAGCAAGTGATACAGAATTAATTTGAGCTAATGTGCTGTATTAGTCTGGAACGGTTAAATGTGTAGCAAGCCGACAACGATAGACAGTCTCATAAATCATGATAAAAAAATTGTCATATTTATTAGCCAGTTGTTCATTACAGACTTTCTTTCTAAATGCAGATTGATCAAGCTGGTCAGCGCAGTAAAGTGACACAGGTGGTGGTGAGTGAAGGTGATTAATGGCCCTTCAACAAAACAGGTGTGCAGATTTGGTGAATACTCCTCTGGAATAGTAAATATAATCTTTATATATTTAGTCTACTCGTGGTTTGCATATGGGACTGTTTAAAAGACAGTAACATTTTGCAAAGCAGCTGAAATGTTTTGGATTTTTTTGGGGGGGGGGCCAAAAGTAACAAGAAGCAAAATCTTCACTCGAAAGCCTCTGCTTGCAGAGCTGAGACAAAGTAAAGCTGACAAAAAGCTTTTCTGACAGGCAGCTGCGGCTCCAAATCTTAATTTCTTCTCCTTTAGTAGTAAAATTAGCTATGCAGCAGAAATATCCGAGCACCATAACAGTTGCAAAATAGTTCCTATTTGCACCATGTCATGTACACACATGCTTATGTAAAGCATACTGTCTTCATATAAATTCTGGCATCAAGGATCACTGCAGTTAGAGCCAAGAAGCAACATTTTCCATTTCAAGCAAGTAAACGCTGTCAGTGAAGTAAAACGAATACAATACTGCAGATGGCAAAGTGAAGGAACCGCTGGAAATGCAACAGCCCTACAGTAAATATCAATTTGACGAAGTCCATAATATTTTTGTTCAGAGTGGAACAGTAGTGATCAAACTGACCGTTTTGAGATGGTTTGAAGTGTTGTAAATATAAAGTTATGAGATTTTCAGGGCTTCCAAATGTCTTCACATTGGTCCTTTCTGTTAATAATTTTCTTCTGGTTTGTCACAAAACTACATTTGAGGCTAATGTACCAGCAGTAGAGCCATTTGACTGCAGGCATTTTAACCAGTTATTAGACCAAAGGGCTTAGGTGAAGTAAATTAAATAAAATATGGATCTGTCCCATGTGGGAGCTTCAGTTTCATGGTTAGTCTCTTTGAGACATTTAAATGTAATAGATCCATAGTGTATCAAGTAAACCTCTGCCTAATAGTTGCAAATGTTTTGCCTAGGGAAAGTTTCATTAATATGAGAGCTATTTGGCTTCTTGCTGTGTAGGAAGTCTTGGGTTTTAAAGGGTGTCAATCAGTTGCAGTTAATATTTGATATTAATCCCACTATGGCTTATTTTTAAAGGACATAATTTAATAAGCTTGTAATATTAAGGTTGTAGTATTCCAATCACAGTGAGTGCTAATAAAATGAACTCACCCATTTCTAACACTTTGAATGTGGTAAGTAAGTAAGCATTACATACTAGATATTGATCGTCATCCTTTTACAACTGAGAAAATTCTCCAACAGACAAGGATAAAATGATGGTCGCTACAGTTTCATCGCATTTGATATTGGTTGAACATCAATCAATTGTAGCCCTCTGCAAACTGAGGGCAAATTAAGATTAATCTGATAGGATGTCCAATTACCATGTACTTTTTTTTTAATTAAAAGGGGAAAATCCAAGGAGAGATGCAGTAAAACAAACAACAAAACAACTACAAGCATGTACAAGGCACTGAATCAGTCACAAACACCTCTAAAAATATTTAAATTCATCCAGAGATGTGAAAGTTATCAAATTAAAGGTGCAAATCATTCATGATGTAACCTGTTCATAATATGTCTTTACATTTAAAAACTAAAATTAAGTGTAGTAAACACTAGTCAACCAAAGAGCAACACTAATAATTACACCATACACGACGTAAAATAATCATTAAGGTAATAAAACAAACCTGTGCGTCTTGTGCTGACAGCCTTTGCCAGTCGGCGTAGTTTCCTCTGATGTGTCTTTCCTCTGTAGTGGATCTGCGCCTGGGCGCTGGAGTTCAGCTGTATGTTGCACACCTGGCACAAAGTGGCACTGCTGCTGCCCTGCCGGCGCTCCCGCTTGCCCCTGAGTCCTGCCCTGACCCTCCTTACGCCTTCATTTTCTTCATCCTCTTCCCCCTCATCCTGCCCCTCCTGACCTTTGGGAGGAAGGCCTCTGTTCATCCACTTGTTTTTCTTTGGACACCTCATATCTGGAGAGAGAAAAGGGTGTTCAAAATCACTAGTAAAAGCTGTTAGATCCACAGAAAACAAGAAGAAATAGTCGTGATGTGAAACAATAAGCCAAAATACATGTATGTTGTTGAATCTGCCACAGGGGGGCAATAGAGAAGCATGACTTCATGTGGAGGAGTTTTAAATTCAAACAGCAGTTTTTTTAAAGGCAAAGAAAGATAACTTTCACTTCAAATTTATCCACATATTTTGACCTCAATGTCAACTTGCACAAATGTTCTAGTGTCCAAATGCATGTTAGAAATCTTTGACAACCCATCAAAGGCTCTGTACACTAGTATCTCATTCCAGCATGCCTGCGTTTATCAGATCCTAGAGGCAGGCTCTCTGGGCTTCACAAAGAGACATGTTTCTAGTCAGACCGGGTCGCCTCAGTACCTGTAATGGTTGAGCAATTACGGCACGCTGACAGCATAAATCATGCCACAGCTAAATGCAAGCTGTGCTGTGAATGTAGAAATGTCGCCCAAAGTCTAAGTGAATTCTTTGTTTTGCTTCTGTTCATATGATAATGAAATCAATTAAGCCCTCATAGTGTTGGACATTTTATCCCCCCCTGCCTTTGGTGAACATAGCCCACCCCTTCCCCCAACCAAAAACCATCACTGGTAAAATGTTGGCCGCTCTAAAAATTCAACTTGACAAGATGAAAGCGGAATGGAAATGCGTTCATGGAATTCATCAGCCTCCAACCAGCAATATAGACTTCAAAGCTGCAGCACATCACCACAATTATCTGCATGAAAGCCTGGCAGTCTGGAAGGTGGGAACATGAGCAACTGCTGCTGAAGATGCTAACTGAAATAAAGAGTGTCTGAGCACACGACTAAAACATACATTAATTTAAAAAATGCAGTGCCCTTCTGAAAGCCATCAGGCACAGACTGATAAAAAAGCAGCAAGTCTTTTCTGGTGGTAAAGCTGTGATGATTTAGTTTTTTTTTTTTCCTCACAAAAGGGTTATTACATGTCAGGTCTGTGCAGCTAATGGTGAAAAAAAGGTTACACAAATATTAAAAAATCATCAAGAATTTAAATGTTTCCTGCCCAGAGATGTGTAACATCTGCTTGTGCAAGGAAGTGCCAGTTTGTAGTGATAACAGAAATTGATTTAAAAAAAAAAAAGAAAGTGTTTTTTTTGTGGGAAAAAGGATTCAAATAGGGATTTTATTATTATTCTATTAATCTTTATTTCAGCAGGGAAAGAAACTCTTGAGAGTTACTGAATCACAATGTTTGGTCCACATTTGAGAGGGGGGCAAAAATCACTTGCAATATTGGCTAGTTCACAAATAAATGCATATCTTGAAAAATTCCAATTTTTATACAGATTTTGACCTTTCATTTTTGTGTAAGTGCAGTATTGTGGCACTTGAAATTAAATAAAGGGGAAATAAGCTCCAGAGTGGTAATATTAAAAAAAATTCTGTTTTATTTTATGCAGACCCAGGCAACGAGAGACTTTTGACATGTGAAGTCAGATTGTGCTGCTATTGTTGCTGTTTATTGTGCAGATCTTCTGTTGTGTTGGGTGATAAACACAATAGTTTATATTCTGGTATGCCATAAAACCCCAAAATGACTAAATTAAAAGCAAAAAACAAAAACAAACAAACAAAAAAAAGTGTCTGCTAGTTTGACAGGCTCCTGCATTTTCATATAAACTATATTAATTGTCTCATTTTTTTCTTTAATAAAAAGTGATTCTTGAAAAAAAGCAGTAATTGATAAACAGTCCTGCCTTTGATGTGGCTACCACCTGCCCCCCACATCCCTGCACATCTGACATGACACATGAGTTTCATTCATTAAAAACGGTGCCTTTGAATGAAAAAGGCAGTGATTAGGCTATTATGTTATCCATTACTGACAGATGGATTTAAAAACAAAGAAAGAAAAACCTGCTCTTCAGTAGAGTATTAATGTGTATATCATGTCTATGTATGAACACATATTTCTATATATGTATATGTGTACACACACACACACACATATATAAAGGTATATATATATATACATATACCTGTATA
>JAOWBL010069470.1:0-19971 GCA_028564865.1 Zenarchopterus dispar
GTACATACATATATATATACATATATATGTATATACATATATATGTATATATATATGTACGTGTGTGTGTGTTATTCCAAATGTGCTACAGTAAATGTAGCCATTCATATTTAAAGCAGAAATAAAAATAAAAAAAAATAGGAACAAAAGTCTTCCAAGTTCTGTAATTAATTAAATAATCAAATTTTATGCCTATGTAGTTAAAAAAAAATTAAAATTAAAAAATAAAACTCATTCTAAATCATGGAGGTAAATCAAATGCTTTTCTGGTAAAGTATACAAATAAAACTCCAACTTAACATTTTCTTCATTGACGCAGACGTTGCACATTTTGTAAACATTATTGTAATTTTGGTAATGAGAGACTCAAAAGGGATGACCATAATTACATTTAGCAGTACTTGTAAGACAGTTGCCCAAATGCAGAGAAGACAAGACAAATGGAACATATGCTCCAGCAAAATAAGTTAATTCAAAGGGAAAAAAATACTACAGGCTTACCCGTAACATTGACATAAACGGTGGTAAAGGCAGCTAATGGTACAGCAGCAACATTCTGAGCTCGAACCCGCAGAATGAAATTCCTGGTGGTCTCGTAGTCCAGGGGCTCTGCCACCAGGATAGACGCTGAGCCATCCTCTCGGTTGGGGGTCAAGTAGAAGCGAACAGGCATGTTGGTCTCTGGGACCATACCATCCTCCAAATTGTAAGTCACCCTCGGATCCCCAAGAGGGGATGTGGCTTTGATGGTCTTTTCGGAAATGAGATAATAACAGAGGGAAACAGAGAAGTTTAACATTCAATATAATAAGACACTTAAGCTAAGAAGGCCAGAGAAAAATCATTAAATTAATCGTTATATAATTAGTTCTCATGCTGTAAAATAATACCAGAAATCAATTATGACTTCCTGAATGTTATTCTAGTTGTTATATTTTTTACCTAAATAAATTACACATAAAAAACAGACATTTGTACTATTGCAGAATAAAGGTATACACATCCAAACAGTTATATTGTCCAAGTGTTTTTTTTTTTCACTTTTTGTTTTCAGTGAGATATGACTTAAAGAAACAAATCTTAAAAACTGACAAGATGCATTCAACATAGTCTCTGCGGGGTTCTAATAATCAACTTTGAAAGCTGAAAAAAAAAAAGTTCTGTTTCAGGAGTGAAAAGGACAGAAAAACAACTGTAGCCATAATACTGAAGACTAGAATATTAGTAAGAATTTAACTGTTAGACAACACAACAAGTAACTACTATCCTGTGGGATCAAAAGGAAATGACACTCTGATCTTCATCATGCTTTCACATGAAGCTAATTAAGGAGAGACCATTCAACAGATGATGTCTTATACACCCCAATTAAAATCAAAAGTGCCATCTTGGCCACAATTCAGCTTGCCTATAGGTGACCTAGCTGTATCCATTAATCCTGCTGACCAGAGTAGTAAGAATAATGAGGCATCCTGTGGAGCACAGGGAACTGGCAAACATGTCTGACTACTGGATGTACTGAGAAAAACCTCAAAATGTCCACGGTAGAGATACACTGAGCAACCACCTTGATTAGTACACAGTGCTACATGAACCATGCTCTGTCTTCCACCCTTTCATCACCATCTCTCATGAACAAAGACACACATCCACATTTAAAATATAAGATTTTTTTTTCTTTCCTCTTTTAAAACCAAGACCAATCTTTGTATTGACATAACTGCTCCTACTGACTGTAAATAAAAAAAAGTTAACAATAGAAATATTGATAAAGGTACTTTAGGATAAAAGTCTTCTGGAGGAAAAAAAAATTGCTTTTTTCCCCATTTACGTTGAAGTTAGATTCACAAAGTTTCATTAGACAACTTCAGTTCTGCAAGAATCTTTTAGACAAAAACGAGTTCTGAAAAAATGAATTTCATTCATGTTGAAAGTGGTTATTTATTAAAAAGAATATGTCAATAGATCATTGAAACATTGCTGAGATGTTTTTTATGACGGACAAAAATCTTATAATGGTGCTTGCAAGTCTGGGTTGTACATGTGTAAATATGTATTTTGCTGTCAGATTATTTGCTACAGTGTGTGTTACTGTGGTGTCACATTTGTGAGTGCATTTCTTCTGTATGTGCCGTGGCATTTTCTTTGAATGCATTTACTTGTTAATTTTTTGTGACTAACCGTATGTAGTTATGAATGCATGAATGTACATCTGCACATACTCTGAATATTGATGCCTTGTTTTCTCTTTATTATGGCTTTTCTGATTAATTTATTAACTAGATACTGATTTCTTATACAAAAAAGCTCTTTGTTGATGGAGAACCCACATCACATTCACATTCATATCAGAAAGCTACCTGCCACAAGAACAGCTCTATTTAAACTGTTTGTGATTTTAACTGAAGGGCATTTCAGTCCTTAATGTAATAAAGGAAGGGCACAAATGGATTCCTCACTCCCCTCTAACAAATTTACCTTTCAGACAAAGTTCGAGTCTTCCTGACGAAAGCATCATCATCTCTAATCATAAAGGCCTTTTTTTGTGTGTATGAGTTTTTGAATTAACTTCTTCATTTTTTATTTCCATTCTAAAAGCAGTCATATCCATTTGTGGATATGAGTGCACATGTGTCAGCAAACCCATTGTCAGACCAACATACCACGATAGGTGTGTCTCGTATGGTGTTTTCTGGTATGATCACACTGTAAGTGTCATTTTCCCACTGTGGAGGCTGGTTCTTCACGTTGGTGATGGTGACAGCCAGCTCCACAGAATTGCTCCTGTTTCCTCCATCTGTAGCCACAATTTCCCTGGTGATGTAGGTCCTCTGTGGCAAAAAAAAAAAAAAATGTCTTGATGGTGTACTCATGTAATGCCAATTAAAGACTGAAGATCATTGTTCATTAATATGAAAAAGAGAACACAGAAAAATCCACTTTGCCAATAATGTATGCATTATGTGTAGGATAAAACTAAATGTTCAGTGCATTTGAGAAACATATGTTAACTGCAACCTAAGTGAATCATTTTAAGCATTCAAAAGAAAAAAAAAATCCTCACCAAAACTATTAGTTCTTCTGACTGCAATTAGAGGTAATTATCTCTACTTGAAATAATATTTTTCACACATTCTGCTGGTCATCTTATTTTAACTGTACATATACAGTCAGACCTTTCAAACATTTCTAAAAGATAGTGAAATAAGTGAAATGAGCCAGTCTTTCAAACTAAAATCCATTTACAAGGTTCATTCATGCAAATGGGGTACATATTTTCATTTTTGCTCTAAGAAATTATGACACAGAAATATACAAACCAGCACAGGCTGAAGTAAATGAGTCTGCAGCACCAGTGTGTTATACTTTTTGAAGTTGTACTAATTAAAGGGAAACTTTTACATCTTTAAGTGTGGAAATGTTTCTTTTTCTCTGTAAAACATTAACCTATATAAAAGTACAGGGCAATTGCTGAATGTTTGCATGGCGTTCAAGGTGCTGAGGACAAATATTTAATTTCCCCATCATGATAAGGTTTGATCACCTGCAGAATGGAAAAGTTACAGACAGAATTACAACAGGTAGATGGCAGTTTCTTGTTTATGATCTCACAGAGATTTTTTTTTTCACATCGTTAGAAAAATCAGAAATTGAGATAAAGTCTCTAGTGAAAACATAATCAGACATGCAGGCTGCCTGTCAAGCATTTAAATGTAAATATATTTACTGTTCTGGTGAAATACTGAGGAAGAAGAAAGTTTATTGACTGAAATTCATTGCTGGTCTCCCATGAATTCTTGAGTGGGAACGTGGATGAGACAGATAATATAGAGCTGTTTTACAATTTCAAATGAAGTCGTTATCCTGATTAGCTTCAAGGATATCCTGTAGTAACACCCTTCAGTGAGTCCATCATTTTTCTTTGTTTGTTTTTAACCAGAATTATTCATGTACCTGCAAAGTAAAATTTATAGAAGAAAACACAGCTTTAAAGTCCTAAATTTCAAACTCTATGAAGCAAATTTTCTCTGATTAGGAGGGTGAAAATGTCTTAAGAGTAGGTCCATATATGTTTCAACAAGGCACATGTGTACCTGTGAGATGGGCTGGTTGACATACACCCAGCCTGTTAGCGGGTTAACTCTGAGGTATTCCGGTTGCTCGCTGGACATGGTGTATGTGACGGCTGCGTTGGTGCCAAAGTCATCATCATGGGCTGCTACTCGCAAGAAACTAGTTCCAATCATGGTGTCCTCACGAAGGAAGTCTATGGGAGAGCAAGCAGCAGTGAGCTTTACATTACAGTAAACAGTAAAGTAAAAAGCAGTAAAGCAATGTGAACAGTAAATATGTAGCAATAAGATTTTAAAAAAAAAGTGGGCTGTAAAGCTGAAAAATTTAGTCACTATGTCAGGAGAAAATTTCAGGTCATATCACAAAAATAACAAATGGGTGTGGGTGGTGCCAGTGAATGATGTCATAACATATTTGCATCATTTGTTGTTGCCAGTATAAGACAGTGTATTTAATATAGTAGGATTAGTGTCGGAGTACCAATTTGAATTTTACACAATCTCCACTTACACTCATATCGAATGTTCTCAAACTTGGGACTGTTGTCGTTCTGGTCCAGGATGAGAATGTTGAGCTGACAAATGCCAATCAGGGGGTCGGCAGCCTGGTCAGTGGCAGTCACTGTCACTGCATACTCTCGTTGGCGTTCACGGTCAAATTTCCTAGCTGTCACAATTACTCCTAGGGACACGGAGATAGTAAAGTTGACCATAAAACAGAATCATATGAAGCACTGTTGGAACTCCAATGTAGGAATATTTACAGTTTAGCAATATAATGATTTCGTTGCTAATTTTTCTTCACACAAAGGATATCAAGCCCAAATTTGCTTTATTATTTGTTTTAGAGACTGAATTTAGCAATATTTGCAAGTCTATATACAGGCCCTGACAACACATAAAAAAGCAAAAGGTTCTGAGGTATAATTTGTGAATTTCTGATGTGACTCTAGTTTGGACCCTGTTCTATGTTTGGTTATTGTATATGTCTGTACTTATCCTGCAGCTCAGTACCGGTGTCAGGGTGAATGCTGAAGGCAGGTACAGTGGAGTCTTTGTGCATGAAGCCATATGTGACCCTGCCATTGGAACCCTCATCTGCATCCACAGCATGAACTTGCAGGACGAATGTCCCTGTCGGCTGGTTCTCCAGGACTGATGTGCTCTCACGGTACTGCTGACACTGAGGAGAAAGGGGGACAGCAGAGACGGCAGATGAGAGGAAAAGATGGCCATGGCAGTATACTTTTTGAGGAAATTTGGATCAATAGCACATTCTACCAGAACAGCAAGCAGGAGAACACAACCAGCAGAACGTTATTTATGTTTAAAGGAAAGAATTAAATACACTACATATCTTTGCTGTATTGACCAGTATGTGTTACATGGGAAAATATTTAAACAAAAAACAAAAAAAAACATCAATAAAGTCACAAATCTGAATGCTGCACTGTTTCCACAAATATTCAACCTTTTTAGAATATTGTTACTGGTTTTGAGTCTATGCCTCTAATTAGTCTGAAATAATATGTTGTTGCTTCGTGACCGCAAGTTAACACAATCTTGATCTTTGACCACTTTGTGCTCTTGTTTCAAAACTTTAGAATGAAGAGCTCTGTAACTTCAAGAATTATGGAAGAGAAAATCCTATTTATATATTTCCAATAACAAAATATAAAATCCAATATTAATTTCAGTTTCCATTTAACACAAAACACATTTTTTAAGTCATTGTAAAGCCAATTCTGGACGAATGTGGTTGTTTTAGTCCTTGTAACCCGGGTCCTTGTGTTTTGCCATTAAAGCAGTCACTTCCAGGCAGGAATGCTGGTTAAGAACAGCTTCAATTTTTCTTTTCTTATTTATTTTTTTATTTTCTACAATCCAGAACATAGAATTACTTCAAACATGGGTTGAAGCAGTGCAATGGTGACCAACAAGACCCAACTACAACTCTACCAAAATAAAGGAAAAAGACAATAAATTATACCAACAAAAGGAAAAATAAATAAATAAATAACCAGTGTAGATAAAAGCTACAAGCAATGCTTCAAAATATATGTGAATTCAAAGCAACAGTCCATGAGGTCATTGATCTTCTACTGCACAGCAGACACAGACATTCACAATCATTATTTTTAGTGCACCAATGTTTGGTAATAGTGGTCAGCTTGGAGGGTTAGTTTGGAGGGAAACAAACAACAAAAACACTGCCTTAAGGAAAACAGGCTGTGTACCAGGTAAACAGTAACTTCTTGAGTGCTTTTTAAACACATACAAAAATCAAATGGCCTCTGGACCCTGTAAACAGGAAGGATGACATTTCTCATCCATGTAATTCATTCATGTAATGCTTAAAATAGCAACCTACACTGCCTGGCCAAAAAAAAAGTTGCCACTTGGATTTAACTAAGCAAATAGGTAGAAGCCTCCTATTGGATAATTACTGCATGGGTGATTATCTTTCAGCTGGCAACAAGTTATTTAACCCCAACTGATGCAATGAGTTGCTTCTCATTTCTTAAACAACCATGTCGAAAGACACATCCCGTGGTCGTGGAAAAGTTGTTAGTCTGTTTGAGAAGAGTCAATCATTGGCATGCATCAAGCAGAGTTAAAAACTGTCTAACGCACTATTAAAAACTGGAAGGTTGGTGGGGACCCTATTGTCTTTGAGGAAGAAATGTGGCTGGAAAAAAAATCCTGAATGATCGTGATCGGTGATCACTCAAATGTTTGGTGAAATCAAATTGAAGAAAAACAGCAGTAGAACTCAGGGCTATATTTAATAGTGAAAGTAAGAGCATTTCCACACGCACAATGTGAAGGGAACTTAAGGGATTGGGACTGAACAGCTGTGTAGCCTTAAGAAAACCACTAATCAGTGAGGCTAAAAAGGCTCCAATTTCCTAGGGAGCATAAAGATCGGACTCTGGAGCAATGGAAGAAGGTCATGTGGTCTGATGAGTCCGGATTTACCCAGAGTTCCAGAGTGATGGGCCCATCAGAGTAAGAAGAGAGGCAGATGAACTGATGCACCCACCATGCCTAGTGCCTACTGTACAAGCCTGTGGGGGCAGTGCTATAGTCTGGGGTTGCTGCAGCTGGTCAAGTCTAGGTTCAGCAACAGTATGTGCTTAAAGAATGAGGTCACCTGACTCCCTGAATATACAGAATGACCAGGTTATTCCATCAATGGCTTTTTTCTTCCCTAGTCGGTTGGATATATTCCAAGATGACAATGCCAGGATTCATCGGGCTCAAATTGTGAAAGAGTGCTTGAGGGAGCATGAGACATCATTTTCACACATGGATTGGCCGCCACAGAGTCCAGAATCTTTGGGATGTTTTGGAGAAGGCTTTGCGCAGTGGTCAGACTCTACCATCATCAATGCAAGACCTTGGTGAAAAATTAATGCAACACTGGATGGAAATAAATCTTGTGACATTGTAGAAGCTTGTCCAAACAATGCCACAGCGAATGCATGCCATAATCAAAGCTAAAGACGGTCCAACAAAATATTAGCGTGTGTGATCTTTTTTTTTTTTTTGGTGGCGACTTTTTTTTGGCCAGGTAGTGTATTTTGACATAGTGCTTGCTCCTATAAGCTCACTGAAAGTTAAAAGCTGCATTCAGCACACTGACCAAATCTGATTGTCTAAATGGCTATTTATTTATTTATTGTTTCTTCTGTTCAAGTATATGTTGTTTCGTACTTCAAAAGGCTGACAGATGCTCCGTTCTGCGTTACATCCATCCTTTATCTATGCCAGGAGCATCCTGTTAGAGAGTAAGCTATACTTACTCTGGAATGTCAAGCACAAGGTTCCCGATTGAAAAATTAAAAAATAAATAAATAAATAAAGAGCCAATAAAAACCTTTTTTTATGAGGAGTACCTCCTTGTTCTCTTTTTTCCCCTTCCTTCTCATCTTGTTGCCTTTCCCTCAGTTTCAACCTTCTAAAACTTGAAGCAAGAAGGAAGATACTGGCCATTTTCAGATTCCCCCCAAAAAGAGAGCAGCGAGTTTTACTCAGCAAGTCCTCTCTCGCTGCATCCCTACCCGCCCATAATCTGAGCTTGAGATACCTGAGGGGGTCTGAGAGAAGAAAAAAAAATCTCCTAATTTAAAACTGTAAGATGCAGAAAAGAAGGAGGTACAAATTCACTATAGTAGGTCAGCCAGAATTTCTCAAACATCCCTTAAAGCCCTAATTAAAAGACCAGGGTGATGTAGGAGTGAAATGCGAGAGCAGAGATGAGGGTCAAGCTCACTAATCGGTCCTCCAGAGGAGACAGGAACAGACTAATGAATACAGGCAATGGAAAGACAAGGACATTGATACCAAGGGATGACGGAGGAGAGTTACACGGGATAGGTAGACAAAAAAGAAGAAAGAACCTTCAAAGATGAGTATAAAGGGAAATTGTAGTATCTTGAAGAACAATAAAAGATACCTGGGAGGCAGAGGACTGATGCATGACAATAGAATTAGTCTGTAGAAGTAGTTTGAGGAGGTGATACTTAGCGTACCCTCAACACAGCTTTTACTTTTCAATTTTTATTGCATGAACGCAAAGCCAGGAGAGAAGGTATGACTATGTCAAGCCAGGTGTAACTAATCCTACACGCACACATTTGTGGCTTTTTTTCAGCAAACTGCAAAGTTGGTCACTGATTTACTGATACAGAAATGGAGAGGAAACATGCTGCTTATGTTTGACCAAGCCACCAGCAGCTTATAATGAGAGTGGATGAGGAGGTCAAATTCCTACTATGTAAGAGATGCTATTAATAGAGAGTCTGCCTGGCAGACTGAATGAATATGTTGTAGTCCAATATACAGGCTGCAGTTAAAAGAGTTTGTTTGTAAAAAAAAAACAAAAAAACACTTTCTTACTATGGGTCTTATCAGTCACACTAAAGTTGGTTGAGTTTGACAACAGGATTTATAAGAATACAAATGATATGTGATAACATACATTAAAATAACTTCATGCATAAAATGGATGCAGGTGATAGCTACTGTAATCTATGTGATCATTGATGTTTTGGAAAAAAAATTTTTTTCACAAACTCTCCTTCATGTGATTATACCAACACTTCCATCAACAAAGCAATGGTATCTTTGGAAATGGAGTATTGTGTTTTTTACTAAGACATAGCTGCAGGAGAAATGTCCCAGTCTCTTCCACCTCATTATATGGATTTTGGCCAAACAAAAGACATAGGAAGTAAGAGAGGTCCTGCAGGTGGTCCTGGACCTCTGCAACCCTGCCAGCTGTGACTTGTGATTATGCTGTGTACTGACAAAGTTCACCTGTGTCACCTGTATTGCCTGCTGCCACCTCATGTGACATCATCAGGTCAGTTGTTGCCAGGCTACAAACAAAACATCCAAATGTGGTCTCTGGAGACTTATGTCATGGCACTCTTAATTACATACTTTCCAGTTTGTCACCAAATGTTTATTTAGATTTAATATAAAAAAGACAAATAATAATAATTTATAAGTAATTAACAATATAACTACTTATTTGCTCTTTTGGGATTAGTGAAGTTTATTCTGCTTATTTCAATGCAGTTCAGGTCTTACCTTCTCAAAGACAGGTTTATTGTTGTTGACATCATCCACTCCAACTATAACCTGGGCAGTGGAGAACAAAGCCTGAGGTCCACCGGAGGCATTGTCATCAGTGGCAGTAACATTGAGGACATATTCAACACCCTGGAGGCGAGGAGGTGGGCTGGAGCGCAGCCGGATCAAACCTGCAGTCAAACATAACAATGCCAGCTGTTAACACAGTGTGAACTTCCACTGATAAATATTTCTTATGTTCTATTGTCACTAGACTAAAATGACCTCTGAACCTGCCATAATTCTACAATTACTCCCTGACATCTGCACTTAGTTCATTTATGCTGAATAAGTGGATAAGTGATGAGTGAAGTCCGTGTTTCACCGTAATTTAGACATTTATCCCGGAAGTGACGTTAAGGCCTCACATTTTTATTAAACAATGACCTTTTATTTAACATTAAATTTGAATATTAATTTAATATGATCTGATCAGACACTCATGAGTTTGATTTCAATGAGTACATGTCACATTTGGAAAAGTGAAACAAAATCAGAAAATTGCCTAATGGCCCGTGTTTTAAGTTGCATAACAGTAAATTTTTCTTTCTTCTTTTTTTTTGTCTGCATATATATTAATGGCTAATACATTGCAAGAGTGCTTCAATGCCACAGAGTGGGATCTTTTTAAAGAAGACTTTGGGGATGACATTGAGGGCCTCTCTTTTTGCATTACAGACTACATAAAGTTTTGTGAGGACAGCATTGTCCCAACGCCACTGAGAGCTCTGTCTGTGGATCTCGGCTCCCACCTCCCATCCATGGACCCATTCACACCTCTGCTGCAGTCTCTGCCCCTCCTCCATGCAGCAACCTGGCACCCTCTGCCTCCCTCAGTCCATCTGCATCTCTAACTGACAGCCCCCACTCACCAGACAGCCCCCTACCTAACCACTCATGGCCTTATCTTCACCTCCAGCCAGGTGCAGAGGGAGTTCTTCAGACTGAAGGGGAATAAAACCAGCGGGCCAGACAACATTAGCCCCAGGGTCCTCAGGGTGTGTGGTGGGCAGCTTGCAGGGGTCTTTCAGCACCTCTTTAATCTCTCTTTGAGATTGAAGAAGGTGCCTGCTGTCTGGAAGACCTCCTGCATTGACCCAGTACCAAAGAACAGACGTCCCAGCACTGCCAATGATTAAGGGCCTGTGGTGCTTACATCACACGTCATGAAGACACTTGAGAGGCTTGTTCTCCATCACCTGAGGTTGCTGCTTTCTGCCTTCCTGGACCCCCTTCAGTTTGCATACCGGCAGCATATTAGTGTGGAAGACGCCATCATCTTCCTCACTCAAAGGACTCTGTCTCACCTCGAGGGTGCTGGAAGCTCTGTGACAGTCACTTTCTTCAACTTCTCCAGTGCCTTCAGCAGCATCCACCCCAGCCTCCTGATAGACAAGCTGCTGGATATGCAGCTTCACCTGGACACCACAGCCTGGATTCTGGACTACTTCACAGACCGACCACAGCATGTCAGAAAGGATGGCTTTGGGGCTGTTTCTGGGGCTATTTCCAGCAGCACAGGGGTGCCTCAAGGAACTGTTCTGTCTCCATTCCTCTTTACCCTCTACACCTCTGATTTCCGGTTTGGTTCTGGATCCTGCCACCTCCAAAAGTTTTCTGATGACTCCTCCATAGTCGGATGCATCAGCAATGATGATTAGGAAGTGTACAGAGGTCTGGTGGAGAGCTTTGTTGCAGGGTGCAGCCAGAACCTACTTCAGCTTAACATCAGCAAGACTAAGGAGATGGTGGTGGACTTCAGGAGGAACCAGAGTCAACCTGTGCCAGTTACCATCTGGGGCAAGGAGGTGGAGATAGTGGACTCATACAGATACCTTGGGGTCCACATCAACAACAATTGACGTTGAGATCATTTGGTGTCTGCAGCAGGCTTCTCAAGGCCTTCTACCAGCCCATGGTGGCAAGTGCACTATTCTTCACTGTAGCGTGCTGGTGGGGTGGACTCAGGTCTGGTGATGCCAACAAACTTAATAGGCTGATGAGGAAACCCCATTCTGTAGCGGGACTGGACCTGGACAGCCTGGAGGTGGTGGCTGAGAAGAGGGTAAAGGACAAAATCTGTTCCATCCTAGACAATCCTTCTCACCCCCTGTACAATGAGCTGTGGCTGATGGGCGGCTCTTTATTATTGTTCTTTCTTCTTTTTTCATTGTTTGCTGCTGTGACACTAGAATTTCCCCCTGGAGATCAATAAAGTATATCTTATTTTATCTTATCTTATCTTATACCAAATTTGGCACGACCTGAAGGCATATGTATGCATTTTTTTTTTTAATTTATTTTGTGGGGGTGCACGGGTATGTGGGAAAGTATGCTCCCTTCACCAGCCCTCCTGACAGTTTACCATGTTTTACTGATCCCTTTTGGGAAAGGCAAAAAAAATGAAAAAAAAAGAAAAAGAGAAAGAAAAAGAAGAGTGAAACTCCAAGATAAAAAAGGATAATGATTCTTTCGAAGAGGGCTAATATCACTGATAGTGGGACATGAAAGAGCGGGAGAGAGATGACAAGACAGTGATGGGTTAAGCTTGATGACTGTTTAGTGTGTCTGTGTGAGTGAGTGTGTAATGTGCAGTTTTAGAATAAAAATAAATTTAAATAAATAAATAAATTGAAAATTTATGATAAATGGATATATACAAGAAAAGGACAGACAGAAGGGGAGGAGCATTCCGAAATGATTGTATAGTTTGTGTGTGAGGTCTGTATAGGTGGTGTGTACGGCATGCGTGTAAACCTGTGAGTACAATTAAATGTTGTGGGGGAGACACACGGGTAGGGTGTAGAAACATAGTTGTTACATGATAGGTAACTGTAAACTTAACAGTAAACATAACTAGAACTTTCATTGAAGCCTTAAAGGTTTTGTGAAGTTAGATAGGTTTTCAGGTTGATAAAAGATAAGAAGTTTTCTACTATGTGATGCAACCACATGTCTTCATCTCGTCTTTTTTCTTCTGCGCATCTGGAATTCTTGGCCATTTCTCAAATACCAAGAACGCATTTTGAGAAACAGCCCTTATTTCATACGTCTCCATGTGAACCTAAATGTTGAATGATTTCCATAAGTTTTCATCAAGAAAAATCAGACTATATGGGCTGCATATAGGCTGAAGTTGCAGGCTAATATAACACTGTAATAATAATCTTTGTCAGTACATATCTTATGAAACACACTGAAATTTCTCCTCTCCTCTGCTTACTGCTCCTAGTTGTACTAGGAGCAGTAGTTGTACTAGGTAGTTGTACTCCTAGTTGTACTAGGAGCAGTGGGCCAGCACCCAGAGAGCAGTGGGATTTAAGGGTCTTGCTCAGGGGTCCACAGTGGCTGACCTCTGTTACCAACTCAGGACATAGAACCTGGGTCTTTCACACCTAAGCCCATCTCTGTAACCACTAGGCTACCACTCCTACTTACATACTGCATTTGCCACAAGTACGCCAGACAAGTGGCAGGGAACTCGATGAGAGTTTGTTTTTTTTGTTTTTGTTTTTTTTTTTTAAAGATTCTGGCCCCCAAGTCATCAAATTACTGACATGCGGATTCAGACAGGGTTAAAAGGATCTCATGTCCTCTGTGTTTGATGAAAAGGAATTTCAGTGGAGTGGAATTTTTACTTTAAATCACAGACATGGCGCATTCGGACGAGATTAAAAACACAGACGTCCTCTGTGATTATTGCAAATTACTGCAGGTCCTCAGATAACTTTAATCTTGTCCGAATGGGGCATTAGGCATGCTGTTAATGTGATTAACCTTTCTATTTGAAAGAAAAATGTTTGTTCAAAAAAGTTTACATAGAATAAGCAGGCTTCATTTTAAGCAGTTTAGATTTATTTTAAGATCCAACAATGTGGGTTCAGTTGCAAGCTGATCCTCAGAGGGATTGTTTAGTTGCCACATCAAAAAGACATCCTTATTTAGCACATGTTCCAGACATTGTGGGTAAACTGCACAGGTTAAATAGACAGTATATCAAAAATCTACATCTTATGGTGGATCACACAGCAAACAATGTTTGCTGATAGTGAAGCTCCACAACACAGAATAAGGCTGGGTTGTACTTACCACATCCCTTTTTTGTTTTTATTTTATTTGAGTTGGTTTTCTTATGTTTTTAAATGTACTTATTTATTTTTTTGTACCTGAGGTTGTTTGTTAATGGCATCAGTCATTACTTCTTGCTTTTTTTAGAACAATCAGAATTTTGATTCAACACAATGACATAAAACTTAGAAAAAAATAAGTTATTGTCATTATATAGTTATATGTAGTTTTATATATATAGTTTTATAAATAGATATATAAAATTTAGTTATTATATACTGGCAACCTGTCCAGGGTGTACCCCTGCCTATCGCCTGCTATGGGCTGGGACTGGCTCCAGCAGACCCCTGTGACCCAGTAATCGATTCAGCAGGTACAGAAAATGGATGGATGGATAGTTATTATACATATTTAATTGCAAGACATTCAACAACAGTTGCTACTAACAAACAATCTATGTAGCTTCACTGAGGCTTCTGACATCAGGTATTTTGATTTACTTTCCATGAGCAAACTGCTGGGCTGGAGGTTGTTTAATGCATTTGTCATATGTTTTCAGAAATGTTCAATAAAATTAATATTTTATCAGCCACTCTTGAGTATATTTAGTTGTGTGTACTAGATCATTATCCTTTTGGTGTCCTGGTGCCAGATGCAACAGCACAGCCCCAAAATATAACTGAGCCCTTTCCATGTTTATCGTTAGGTATCATATTCTCTTCACGGAAAGTTTCGTTTTCTGTCTGTGAATACAAATGTGAGTTGGCAAAAAGCTCCAGTTCTGCATCATTAAATCTAAGTACATTCCTCCAGAATCTTTGCGGTTTATCAATATACATTTAGGAAAATTTTAGCTTGGCTTTTTATGTTTTTCTTTCTTTTTATAATGGAGTCCACCTGGGCCTTCCTCCACTGTTGTTCAAAAGGCTAAATAGTACGTTTAGAACATGGTATACAATGAAATCAGAGTTTAGCTTGAAAGTCTTTGGATGTTTTCCTTAGCTCTTTGTTGATCATCTCTGTAATTCTTCTGATCAACCTGATCTTTGATTCCTGCTTGCAGTCACGTCCTGGGGTTGGTTACAGACCCACTGACTTTATACAACTTAATATTTTTTCAACTGTTGCCATGGGAACTTGCAAGCCTCCTGGAGATGGTTTTGTACTTCTAACATTAACATGCTTATGTTATTTTCTTTCTGAGTTTCCAAGATGACTCTTTCCTTTGCTTACCTTACTTAAAACTAAAACTACACAGTGTTGGAGCAGCTGACAGAATGGCGAAGGACCAACAACTTGCTCGTAAACACATCAAAGACCAAGGAGCTCATTGTGGACTTCAGGAAGAAAGCCAACAACATCCACTCATCATCAGCAGGGACGATGTGGATGGTCATGTTGTTGGGCTGGTTTCATTTGAATGGTATGGGAACCTTAAATCTGGCCAGGGCACATTCAGGTCTAAAGACTATTATTGAGGCATCCCGGAAAAAACATACTGCTCAGAAAACGTGGCCTGTCATAGGTCCTCCAACAGGAATTTGATCCAAAAAAAAAAAAAAAACACATCTAAAGTAAACACCAGAGGTTTACTAACGGGACTAATCTTAAATTGGAACCTCAGTTTTAATCCTGTTGAACACTGAAAGATGTGATGAATGTAGTGTGGAGTGGGTAACTGTCAATGAGACAGCAGAAGTAGTTTGCTCCAATATACCTAATAACTGAGTTAAATTTAGAGCTATATCGATTAGTTGTTCAAGCAATCACTTTTATGCTTGGTTACTGGTCAAGGGTTACTGGTTACTGGCTATATTGATCAGTTGTTCAAGCAATCACTTTTATGTTTGGTTACTGGTCAAGGGTGGGCAGCTAAAGTGACCATAATTTTGGTGTCCATGGGAATTCAATTTGGCTTTATTTTGCAAAATATTCAGCTGAATCAAATGTACAAATCAAAGTCTAGTTTGTGTGAAACAAAAGTGAATAATGTTATAGTCATGAAATTCAAAAAAAAAAATGATGGTAAATAAAGATGGATGCCATTAATTTCTGTCAGTTTCAAGTTATTTCACAAATAGTTATGGGTTCTTTATCATCATCACCATTATTATTATTATTATTATTATTATTATTTTGGAAGAATATAAATAAATGTATCAATGTTTGCATATCTCTGCTATAAATATTCAACAAAAGTGAGGTTCTGTGTTCTGATGTCAGATATAATGGCTTACACTAGTTATGCTGGAGAGGGGAACAAACTGTCATGGTCAAGAGTTTCTGCTGATCTTGGTTCTTTTTATCATTTCTGTTTTGGTTTCAAGGGTTTATTTGTGAGGATTTTAGGTTTTCTTGTTCTGTTCTTTGATGGGCCTCTGTCACAAATTTAATTACTTCTCACTCTATCTTCCTCTTCCTCCTGTTGTCTTCCTTGACTTTTGTCACATTTGTCTCATTGCCTTCTGTGATTGGGAAACCTGCCCCAGGGCCTCTACGTATATTGTCCTGTCTCTCTGCTGCTAGTCTGTCAGTCATGCTTCCTGTACTTCTTCCTGAAATAATCCCTGTGTTGCTCACTGTTCTAATGTCTGGAGTGTCTTGGGATTTTTGCTTTTTGTTATCCTGTTGTGGTTTCTTTCTTTTTTCTCCTTTACTTTTTTCTAAACTTCTAGATCCCAGCTCCTTGTATCTTGTTTCGCTGATACAGGTATTCTTGGCAAACTAGTATAATAAGATGTGTAACATTTGTAAACAACATCTTCCATACTTACTAAATAAGCAGCCATAGGGAAAAGCAATTCTTAGAGAATTAAGGCTTTCTAACTCTCAGTTTCAGCTGCTAAAGCATTTGTGTGACTGCTCAGGCACATTGTCATGACTACGAAATATGAGTAACTAGACTGATTGTTATTCCCTTTTAGTGCTGCCATTATGGCAGCCCATTTCATCCTTTCTCTTGCTTTTTCAGACTCTTTCAGTCTGGTGTCAGGGTCTCCTCTACATCCCACTCTCTGGTGAATGATTCTAAACCATGTTTTATGCATCTCTTCTTTTGGTGCTCTATTTACCTTGTGTTTGTTTGTGTAAAAAGGTGCCTGGGCTAAAAGTGTGGACACACATATTACATATTTGTTATCTTCAGATGCAGGTGCAGGTTTCCATAGATGTCATGTGCTTATTTGATTGCTGTTTCACAAGAGACACTGGATTCAAACTGTGGGTGCACTTACCATAGAAATGCTTGTATGTTTACACCATTCATCCTATCTCTGTTTTCCAGACCATGGGAAATTATGATAAAGATTACAGTATGAAGCTGGATCAATTCTTTTTAAATCCTACATCTCTATGAGTGTTTGTCAGCACCCGAACATGCATCAAGAAACATGAATCAAAGATAGCCACCAAGTGATCTGTATGAGACTGAATAAACGACAGAAGATGAAAATATCTGCTTGGCTTAAGTTGATGTTTAACAAGCTCAATATTAGAGGTGGGGAGGCCTTTTGGAAAAGCAAAGAAAAAGAAAGAAAGCTGCTCATTGTATTGGCACACTGGTCATGGTTAAGCATGAGTAAATGAACATGGTGTTATATATACATAAATGAAAGAATCCATGTAACTGTTTGGGTATGTAGGAGGACAGATATGAAATGACACATAGAAAGCAGAGGTGTAACAGTGTTTCTATTTCATGACTGCTGAAGGAAATGAAATAAAGGAAACGGACAAGAAAAATGTAAAAGGATAAAAAAGGCACTTTGATAAACAACATATAACCTATTACACTGTGTAACAATTTAGTAAAATCTAAGACAAAATGCAGAAGCAGGGTCTGAAAGTCTAAGTCTACTCCAACTAGCTAACTTTAAATTAACACTTTTTGTGTAAAATTAATCTTTAATGGTGCATAGGAATATTGTGGCCCACTTCTCTTTACAATGTTTCTTCTTTTCACTTAGGTTGTTGTCGGTTTGAGGTCTGGAGTTTGGGTACATTCACAGTACCTAAATATTTTTTTTTTTTTTCTTCTGATGTGACTCATATGAGTTTGTTGTTTATATATTCATTTATTTATTATGGATTTATGTAGACACAGAAGTCTGATCATCATTTCCATCTCTGATCTGAGAATTTGTCAGTTCTTATCAGAACTCTTTAAGTTCAGTACATGGTTCCATATCAGATGTGACACAAATATGTGGCCATGCAGCATTAGTTTGAGTGGACAAATAAGAATTTATCCAGCTTTTGGCCAATATGTCTGTGCTGAGTGGTGGGGCCAACATTTCTGCATTTCTGCTAATGGGCATACGATATGCAGCGCAGCACAAATCACTCAGAAATGAAGGAAGAAAGTGTCAATGGTCAGTGGCCCACTTGAATGGGCCACCAGTGATAGCTGTTCCCCACTGACCTGTTTATGTCCTGTCTCAATGAGCTCACCCACTTGAATATGGTCTTACAAAAATGTTTTCTGTCATGTTCATGTACAAATGTGAGCTGTAAAAACACATTTATACTTTACAGGAATTGCATCAAAATGGGAAAATATAAACATATCTTTGACTTGGTCAGTGAAAGATAATCATCCATCCATCCACCTTTTATACTCGCTGAATCCTCTACAGGGTCGGGGGTGGGTGGGTATTTTCTTTATCATCAAAGTTAAAATGAAAACGACGCACAATTATTAACTTTATAATATATTTAAAACAGTGATCTCAACATTGGTAGAAGCTCGTAGCTAACTTGGTGGAAACTGCTACTGTTTAGCAGTATCTTTGCTGTTGGGACATCTGTATCTAATTTCATTGTTTTAATGAAACCATGTTTCAATGATTAGGTTATTTCAGATGTGTAAAAACCTAATCAAACAGAAGATATCACATTTTTGTCACTTCCCAGCTGTGAAGCATGTTATCAAAATGATTTCTTAATGGTGTGGTACTCTACAAAAGTATTTGCACATTCTGTCCTGTTACTACGACAACACCTGACGGTTTAGTTGACCCTCAAATCCTTCAAGCATAATAATATTTATAACATTATTGTGTAAGGGGTAGGGTCAGCTTTGCCTGTTTGGAATGACTACTACACTGAATCAAGCCCTAATTTCAGGATCCTGTCCTACAAACCATGAACAAAAATCTGAAAAAAATATAACAAAACAGAGTCTAACTCCGCAATTCAGTGAAGTCCTCAAGCTTTTTCTTTCAGAAACCACTGTCAAAAATATGTCACACATCCATCCATGAATGAATTGAAAAAGTAAAATTAGATGAAAGAAAATACACTCATTTGTGGTATTCACAATGGTTTGAAGGAGGCAGTTGTATGGCGCAAGGCTGAAGCAAATATGGATTGTGCTGTACGGTGGCTTAGGGCAGATTGTGAGAGTAAGAGACTGAGACCAAGAGGTCAATGAATGTTGGTCTGAAAAAGAGCATTCAACTAAGGTTGATAAAAACAGGTCGGCAATAAAAAGTAAATGGCAATTCTTCTCGTAACTACAGCTGAGAGTAGTGTGTACACATTCACCATTAATGATGGTTCCAGCAGGAGTCACCAAAGTCAACAGAAACCATGGGATCTGGCTCATCAAGGCAATTTTCCAAGCAATTCATTAAGCAGTTAGAAGTGAATTTCAGTCATAACAGAGGTTATTGTTCATCAAACTAATGCTGTACTCATTTCAATAGCACAGCAAAAAACAAAGTTTTGGTTTTATAATTGAAAATTTCAACAAAAATCAGTTTGCCTCCACAGCTGAAAAAGAGAAACAATTTCAAACCATCTACAATAAGGATGAAATATGTGCAGCTGGACTGTTTAACAAAACTAGGATCAGTTCTCAAAACTATATCTAGATTACAAGTAATGCAAAGTTTAGACTCTCAGCTTCGAGGACTATGTCACGAGATGGCGCCGGGTATGGTCGCCACGGTGTTTCGGTGCGCTCTGTTTTCTTTGTGTTTGCACGCAAATACTGTATCAGCACGATCTTACACCCGTGAAGAGCTCCTAAACATTAGATCAACTACTTCCACGAACCTATCACCGGTTTTTTTAGCATCAGCAGCGGATTTAGTACTTTTTCTGGCCAAAGGAGAGTGAGACGCCGCAGACGAGGAAAGCGAGCCGGGGCCCTCGTGCGACTGCGCAGGCGTGGACTACGTACACCTTT